>KE373355.1:132318-149826 GCA_000418225.1 Zizania latifolia | reverse complement strand
CTAAAAACACACGAGTATAAACATTTAGACTAAAAACACATGAATATATGCCTTTCGGCTAAAAACACATAAATAAATATTTTTTTGCTAAAAACACATGAATATAAGTCTTTGGACTAAAACACATGAATATATGCTTTCGGCTAAAAACACATGAATATAAGCCTTTGAGCTAAAAACTCACTAATATAAACGGTGTGCCCAAAACACATGGATACAAGTCTTTTAGCCAAAAAACACACGAATATAAGTCTTTTAGAAAAAACACACGACAATATGTATTTAGGCCAAAAACACATGACTGTACGTCTTTGTGCCAAAAACACACGACTGTACGTCTTTGTGCCAAAAACACACGACTGTACATCTTTGGGCAAAAAAACACATGAATATAAGTCTTTGGGCTAAAAACACACGCATATAAGCCTTGGGGCTAAAAACACATGAATATAAACATTAGGGCCAAAAACACACGAATATACGCTTTTAAGCTAAAAACACATGAATATAACCTTTTAGCTAAAAACACATGACTATGAGCCTTTAGCCTAAAAACACATGAATATAAGATATTTGGGCTAAAAACACACGAGTGCCTTTGGGTAAAAACACACGAGTATAAGCCTTTGGGCCAAAAACATTGGAGTGTAAGTTTTTTGGGCAAAAAACACACGAGTGTAAGATTTAGGGCCGAAAACACAAGAGTATAGGCCCCTGTGTGAAAAACACACTACACGCCCTTGACCAAAAACACACGAATCTAAGGCTTTAGGCTAAAAATACACGAATGTAAGACTTTGGGTCAAAAACACACGAGTATAATCCTTTGGGGTAAAAACACACGAGTATAAGCTTTTGGACAAAAAACACACGAGTATAAGCATTTAGGCTAAAAACAAACGAATATAAGCATTTAGGCTAAAAACATGAATGTAAGTCTTTGTACTAAAAACACATAAATATATGTTTTTTGGCCAAAAATACATGAATATATGTCTTTCGGTTGAAAACACAGAAATATATGCCTCTAGGCCAAAAACACATGAATATAAGCCTTTCTACCAAAAATATATGGATATAAACTTTTTGGTCAAAAACACACGAATATAAGCATTTTGGCCAAAAACACACGGATGTAAGTCTCTAGGCTAAAAACACATGAATACATGCCTTTAAGTTAAATCACACGAATGTAAGCCTTTCGGCTAAAGACTGACGAATATAAGCATTTATCCAAAAATACACGAATATAAGCCTTTCGGCAAAAACATACGAATATAAATATTTGGGCTAAAAACACACGAATGTAATTCTTTAGTCTAAAAACACACGAATATCGGCTTTTGGAACAAAAACACACGAGGATAAGTCTTTTTGTTAAAAACACACGAGTATAAGCCTTTAGACCAAAAACACACAACTTTAAGCCTTTGATCAATAATACATTATTATAAGTCTTTAAGCTAAAAACACATGAATATAGGTCTTTAGGCAAAACACACGAGTAAAAGCATTTGTGCCAAAAATACATCACTCTACCACTTTGAGCCAAAAACAGACGGATATAAGTCTTTGGGCTAAAAACACATGAATATAAGCATTCAGGCCAAAAATATATGAATATAAGTATTTGAGCCAAAAACACATGAATATAAGCATTTATACTAAAACACACGAATATAAGCCTTTAGACTACAAACACGCTGTCGACGGTACGTCGAGCAGCCCTCCTCGGGGGGTGCCCGTGGGGGTGATTTATATTGTAGGGAAGTGCTGCACTCAAGATCTCGATGGTTGCCGAGCCCGTGAGAATATGACTGGCCGAGAGACAAAAGGATTTAAAGTGGTTTGGCCCCCCGATAGGGTAACGAGCCTACGTCCACTGTGAGTCTGATGGGTGTTTCACTGATCGGGAGAAAGTTACAATGTTGGGATTACACGAGCTAGGGCTCCGGAGAGTAATGGGTTGTGCTTTCTCAACGTTCTGAACCTTCGTTGTTCTTGGGGGTCCCGTGCTCGGGACCCCTTGCTATTTATACCTTCGTTGGGCCTAACCTATCGTACAGCACGCTCCGACGGGACGCAGCACGGCTTGATCGAACGCAGCACGCCTCGATCGGACACAGCACGCCTCGATGGGACGCAGCGTGCTGCCTACTCCCCAACTGCCCCCCGGTCTGACGCCTCCCGGCAGTCCTGCGCACCTGTCACGCCCGGATCCTCTGACTGCTTTCAATCGCGTCGCATTTAATGCGCCACGCTGTTTTTGGCTGACTCCGGTGGGGTTGGTGTGACGGGCCCGATGGGCCCTCTGCCCGGCCCAATAACCGAAAATGAAGTCTGTGGGCTACCCGGGGGGTATATCTCCCACACACGCGAATATAAGACTTTGGGGGAAAAACACATGAGTATGCCTTTAGGGCAAAAAACACGAGTATAAGTCTTTGGCCAAAAAGACATGAGTATAAGCCTTTGGCAAAAAACACACGAGTATAAGCCTTTAACCAAAAACACACGAGTATAAGTATTTGGATAAAAACACACGAGTATAAGCATTTAGGTCAAAAACACATGAATATAAGTCTTTAGCCTAAAAACACACGAATACAAGTATTTGGACCAAAAACACACGAATGCAATCCTTTATACGAAAAATACACAAATGTAATCCTTTATACGAAAAGCACACGAATATAAGTCTCCGGGCTAAAAATATATGAATATATGCCTTTAAGCCAAAAAACACATAAATATAAGCCTTGGGGCCAAAACAGATGAATATAATCCTTGGGGTCAAAACACACGAATATACGCTTTTGACTAAAAACATTCGAACATACGCTTTTGGGCTAAAAACACACAACTATAAGACTTTGGGCCAAAAACACATGAGTATAACCAATTTAAGCTAAAACACACGAATATAAATATTTGGATCATAAACACATGAGTGTAAGCCTTTGGACCAAAAACACATGTGTAAACTCTTGAGGCAAAAACTAACGAATATAAGCTCCTAGGCTAAAAACACACGAGTATAAATCCTTATGCCAAAAACACACGAGAATAAGTCGTTGGGGCAAAAACACACGAGTATAAGCTCATAGGCCAAAATCACACGAGTATAAGTCCTTAGGCTAAAAACACATGACTATCAGTATTTGACAAAAAACAGACGAATATAAGACTTTGGGTCAAAAACACATAAATATAAGTATTTGGATCAAAAACACACGAATGTAAGTCTTTAGGCAAAAAACACACGTGTGTAAGCCTGAAACACACGAGTATAAGCCTTTGGACCAAAAACACACGAGTATAAGCCTTTGGGTGAAAAACACACGAGTATAAGCCCTTAAGCCAAAAACACACGGATAAAAGCTTTTGGGCTAAAAACACACAAATACAATCCTTTGGCTAAAAACACATGAATATAAGTCATTAGGTCAAAAACACACGAATATAATCATTTGGACCAAAAACACACGAATTTAAGTTTTGGGATAAAAACACATGAATGTCAGCCTTTAGGTGAAAAACACATGAATATGTATTTAGGTTAAAAACATGAATATATGCCTTTAAGCCAAAAAACACACGAATATCAACTTTTGGGATAAAAGCACACGAGTATAAGTCTTGCCTAACGACACACGAGTATAAGCCTTTGGGACAAAAACACATGACATTAAGCCTTTGGTCAGAATATAAGCATTTTGACCAAAAACATACGGATGTAGGTCTTTGGGCTAAAAACACACCAATATATGTCTTTAAGCTAAAAACACAGGAATATAAGCTATTGTGCTAAAAACAGACGAATATAAACCTTTACCCAAAAACACACGAATATAAATATTTGGGCTAAAAACACACGAAAGTAAGTCTTTAAGCTAAAAACACATGAATATATGTATTTTAACCAAAAACACACGAATATAAACATTTAGGCTAAAAACACACGAAAGTAAGTCTTTAAGCTAAAAACACACGAATATATACCTTTAAGCCAAAAACATACGAATATAACTCTTTGGGAGAAAAACACACGTGTATAAGCCTTTGGGTTAAAAACACACGAGTATAAGCCTTTGACCAAAAACACACGAGTATAAGCCTTTGGCCAAAACACACACTAGTATAAGCATTTGGATAAAAACATACGAGTATAAGCATTTAGGCTAAAAACACACAAGTATAAGCCTTTGGCATAAAAACATATGAATACAAGCATTTAGACCAAAAACGCACGAATGTAAGCTTTTGAGAAAAAACACACGAATATAAGCTTTTGGGCTAAAAACATATGAATATAAGTTTTTGGGCTAAAAACATATGAATATATGCCTTTAAGATAAAAACACATAAATATAAGTCTTTGGGCTAAAAACACAAATGTAAACTTTTGGACTAAAACACACGAATATATGTCTTTCGGTCAAAAACACATAAATATATGTCTTTCGGTTGAAAACACGAAAATATATGCCTCTAGGCTAAAATCACACGGATATAAACCTTTCTGCTGAAAACACATTGATATAAGCTTTTTGGCCAAAAACACACGAATATAAGCATTTTGGCCAAAAACACATGGATATAAGTCTTTAGGATAAAAACACACGAATATATGCCTTTAAACCAAAACACATAAATATAAGTCTTTGGATTAAAAACACACAAATCTAAGTCTTTAGGCTAAAAACACACGAATATATGCATTTAAACCAAAAACACACGAATATCGGCTTTTGGAATAAAAACACACGAGTATAAGTTTCTTGGCTAAAAACACACGAGTAAAAGTTTTTGAGGGCAAAAATACACGACTTTAAGCTTTTGGTTAAAACACATTATTATAAGTCTTTAGGTTAAAAACACACAACTATAGTTTTTTTTTTGCCAAAAACACAGGTATAAATCTTTGTGCCAAAAATACATGACTCTACCACTTTGAGCCAAAAACAGACGGATATAAGTCTTTTGGCTCAAAACACACGAATATAAGCATTTAGACCAAAAACATATTAATATAAATATTTGAGCAAAAAACACACGAATATAAGCATTTAAGCTAGAACACACGAATATAAGCCTTTAGCCTAAAAACACGTGAATTTAAGACTTCAGGCCAAAATCACACGATTATAAGCCTTTGAGGCAAAAACACAGGAGTATAAGTCTTTTGCCAAAAACACACGATTATAAGCCATTGACAAAAAAACACACAAGTATAAGCTTTGGCCAAAAACACATGAGTATAAGCATTTAGATAAAAACACACGAGTATAAGCATTTAGGCTAAAAACATACGAATGTAAGACTTTGGCCTGAAAATACACGAATATAAGTATTTGGACCCAAAACACACGAATGTAAGTCTTTATGTGAAAAACACACGAATATTACACTTTAGACGAAAAACACACGAATATAAGTCTTTGGCCTAAAAACACATGAATATATATATCTTTAAGCCGAAAGCATACTAATATAAGTCTTTGGGTTAAAAACACAAGAATATAAGCCTTTAGACCTAACACACACGAATATAAGCATTTTGGACAAAACACACGGATGTAAGCCTTTAGGCTAAAAACACACGAATATATGTCTTTAAACCAAAAACACACAAATATACGTCTTTGGGCAAAATAGACAAATATAAGCCATTGCCCAAAAACACACGAATATAAGTTTTAGGCTAAAAACATAAGAATACAAGTCTTTGGGCAAAACAGATGAATATAAGCATTGGACTAAAAACACAAGAATATATGTATTTAAGCCAAAAACCCATGAATATAAGTCTCTGGGAGAAAAACACATGAATATAAGCCTTAAACCAATAACACGAGTATAATCCTTTGGATCAAAAACACGCGAATATAAGCATTTGCCCTAAAACACAAAAATCTAAATCTTTAGACTAAAAACACATGAATATTGGCCTTTAGATAAAAACACACGGATATCGACCTTTGGGACAAACAAATGAGTATAAATCTTTGGGTCAAAAACTCGTGACTAAACACACTATTATAAGCATTTGGGCTAAAAACACAAAAATATAAAACTTTAGGTAAAAACACATGAATATAGACATTTAGACCAAAAACACTAGTATAAGCCTTTGTGCCAAAAAGACAAATATAATGCTTTTGGCTAAAAAGACACGAATATAAACTAAAAAGATATGAATGTAAGCATTTAGGCCTAAAACATATGAATACAAGTCTTTATGATAAAACACACGAAAATGAGTTTTGAGGCTAAAAAACGAATATAATCCTTTAAGCCAAAAACACATGAGTATAAGCATTTGTGTTAAAAACACACGAGTATAAGCATATAGGTTAAAAACACACGAATATAAGCATTTGGGTTAAAAAAATGAATATAAGTCTTTAGGCTAAAAAACACGAATATAAGTCTTTTGACTAAAAACACACAAATATGTCTTTCGGTTAAAAACACATGAATATATGCTTTTTGGTTAAAAACACATGAATATAATCATTTCAGCTAAAAACACACAAATATAAGCCTTTGTACTAAAAACATGCATATAAGTTTTTAGGCTAAAAAAATATGAATATAAGTCTTTTGAGTAAAAACACACGAATATGTGTCTTTCGGTTAAAAATACATGAATATATGCTTTTTGGTTAAAAACACGTGAATATAAGCCTTTCAGCTAAAAACGCACAAATATAAGCTTTTGTACCAAAAACACATGGATATAAGCCTTTCAGCCAAAAACATACGAATATAAGCCTTTCAAAACAAACACACGACAATATACCTTTGGGCTAAAAACACACGACTGTACATCTTTGGGCCAATAACATACAACCGTACGTCTTTGAGCTAAAAACATGAATATAAACTTTGGGGCTAAAAACACATAAATATAAGAATTATGGCAAAAAACACACGAATATATGCCTTTAGGCTAAAAACACATGGATATAAACCTTGAGAAAAAACACACAACTATAAGTCTTCAGGCTAAAAACATATGAATATAAGCCTTTAGGCCTAAAATATATGGATACAAGCCTTTTGACGAAAAACACACGAATGTAAGCCTTTGAGCGAAAACACACGAATGTAAGCATTTGGGTGAAAACACACGAATATAAGAATTTGAGCAAAAAACATACGAATATAAATCTTTAGACAAAAAACACATGAATATATACCATTAAGCCGAAAACAAATGAATATAAGCCTTTAGGTTAAAAACATATGGATATAAATCTTTGGTGAAAACACACAAATATAAGCCTTTCGCTAAAAACACACGAATGTAAGTCTTTGGGCTAAAAACACACGAATGTATGCGTTTAAGCAAAAAACACATGACTATAAGTCTTTAGACTAAAAATAGATGAATATAAGCCTTTCGCCAGAAACACACGAATATAAGCCTTTGAACCAAAAAACACATAAATATAAGCATTTGGACAAAAACACACGAATCTAAGTCTTTAGGCTAAAAACACATGAATGTAAACCTTTGAACGAAAAAACACATAAATATAAGCCTTTAAGCTAAAAACACACGAATATATACCTTTAAACAAAAAATATGAATATATACCTTTGATCGAAAAACAAATGAGTATAAGCCTTTAAATTAAAAACACACGAGTATAAGCCCTTCGATAGAAACACACGAATATAAGCCTTTGGCTTAAAACACATGGATATATACATTTAAGCTAAAAATACACAAATATAAGTATTTGGTCTAAAAACACACAAATATATACCTTTCGGCTAAAAACACATGAATATAAGCTTTTCGCCAAAAACACACGGCTATACGCCTTTGGAGCAATAACATACGACCGCACGCCTTGGGATAAAAAACACATGAATATATAAGCCTTGGGGCCAAAAATACACAAATATAATCCTTGGGGCCAAAACACACGACTATAAGCATTAGGACTAAAAACACACAAATATACGCGTTTAGATTAAAAACACACGAATATAAGCCTTTGACTAAGGGTTTTTTTGGTTGAGCGGTGGCTGTGGGAAAAAACTGCTGTGGGCTGTAGGATGTCAGCTGTGAGAAAGTTAAAACCCATTTGGCTAAAACAGCTGTGAACTATGTAAAAAGTCTGTAATGCCCTTGTCTGCTTCAAACGCTGATTATATGTAAAATTGTTGTAAAATACTGTGCCATTCAATGATTCACATATAAATAGTAATTTTAGAAAAGGAAAATTAATCTTTGTTAGTTTTGCATGCACCATCAACATCTGGTCCACATAAGTAGGTTCATACAAATTTGCAAAATATACATGGTATTTATGGTAAGCACATAATTATCTCCCTCTTGCACTAAACAAAGCATCAGCTATCGCAATGCGAATGGTATTCATGGTATCCTCATTCTCGCCATGTGAACTGTCATCTCCTTGTGATGGTGTTGTGGCATTGCTCGATTGTGCTAGATACTCCTCATCAACATCACATCTATGAAACTTTATATCATGCAAATTGCTATCGCGAATAAAATTATGCAACGCCATATATGTAAGAATGATATGCTTCTGAGTACGAGTAGAGAAACTTGGCATGTCCTTCAATATACGCCACCTTTGCTTCAAGACTCCGAAAGACCGTTCAATGACATTTCGAATGGATGAATGCAAAAAATTAAACATCTCATACTTCCCTTGAGGTGAACGCCTGGCACGATGACGATATTCTGGTATGTGGTATGTGGTTCCCTTGAAAGGGTCAAGGTATCCTATTCGGTTTGAATAACCTGAGTCTACGAGATAATATTTTTCTATAGTACCCAATCAGTATAGACAAATAATATTAGAAGTCTTGCTAATTTAATAAGTAATTATTTATACCTTTAGAAGGGACAGGAAACAAAGGGAAATTAGCTAATGCATGATGGAAGATCCGTGTATCATGTGCGGAACTTGGCCAACCGGCTATCGCAAAGGTAAATCTCATGTTAAAGTCACAAATAACAAGTATGTTTTAAGATGTATATCCATGTCCATATATGTGGTTAACCACTTCCTTCCCTTTGCAGACATCAATCAAATGCCTCACATAGGAATCATTTCAATCTGCCTTATCGGCCATTCTTGAAGCAAGCAAAAAAATTACTCAGGCAATCTAGTTAGTCCATTTATCTATCTAAAATGTCACATCCATGAGTAATAAACAAAATAAATCTAGTACTCTTCTGTACAAACATATATCACAATACAAGCACACTTATGAAAATAGAACTGAAAATTATTTTATGCAACAAATATCTCCAGCTTACATATACAACTACGGATCTGTCCACCATGCTTCCAAGTTCCAATTCATCATCAACTAGCACATTAGCGCAATATCCAGCATATTGGTGCCGCAAACAAAAATGAAATGACGATTGATTCAATCAGTGTGAATCATGAGAACAGTGATATATCTATACTGGATATTAAACACCTAAACGGCCCCAAACTGAAGGCCATAAGAGGCAATTCTCGATTATGCCTAATTGTATATTTCCTCTTACAGTGACTGCTTTTGACATCTAATATTTTTGCTTCGCTAAAAACATGGTGAAATATATATAATGGGAATGCCCAGTTCCATCCAAATAATATGGACTCTGAAGGCTGAAGCCTAGGAGAACTATCACACGGCAGAGATGGTATACCCAAAAACGTGTGCAGGGGAAAATCACCACAAGTAGGGAAAAAATATTGCATCTGATTCTGATATGCATAAAAGGAGGGAAAATAGAGGAGATCTAGGTACCTAGCTTGTGGATTCGGCCATGAAGAGTACAGATCAAAGAGGAGATGAGGGAGCCGTGCCTGTTCTGGGCCTCTGCTGCTGCCTTGCTGCTCTGCTGCGCCGCGGCCAGGGAAGGGAGGAGGGGAGCCGCGCCTGGCTCCGGTGGCCATTGGCGAGGCCTTCCCAGCCGCCGGCCCTGCAACCCTAGCCAGCGGAAGGGAGGAGTGGCGCTGTGGCCAGGGAAGGGAAAGGGAACCGCGGCAGGCGAAATTCCGACAGCCGGCGAATGTTGGCGAGGTTGGAGGCCGACGAACGTTGGAGAGCTCCGACGACCGATGAAGGTTGGAGGCGAACGCCGGCGGGCTTCTACGAGTGGGTCGTGAGCGCGTTGGAGAGGAGTGGAGGACGTGAGCTGTCGATGAGGGCTGGATGGAAAAAACTAACCATTATTTCTCACTTACCAGTGGCACGCGGGTAATATTTGCGAACTCTCTCCAGCAGAAGCCGCCCAAAGCAGGTCCGATAGAGCTTTCAAATTTTCACTGCGTCAGAAGCTACTTTCTCCAAAAGCAGTTGGCCTGGAACAGGCCCTTTGGTTAGCTTTTGGCTTCTAGGAAGCAAAAGCTGCTCCCAAAAACCAATCGAGTGTAATCTTAATTGTGTGATCTTAATTGTGTGACTACGATACTACATGCCTTCCGGGCTGAAACACATCAATAGAAAACCTTCGAGCTAGAAAAACGAGAGTGTAAGTCTTTAGGCAAAAAATGACGATGAAAAGCTTTGAACCAAAATACAGGACTATAATATTTTGGCTAAAAATATACGATTATAAGTCTGTAGGTGAAAACACACGAATATACCTTTTGGACCAAAACTATACGAATATACCTTTTAAACCAAAATCACACGAATATAAGCTTTTGAGCTAAAAACACATGACTATAAACCCTTAGGCTAAAAACACACAACTATATGTTTTTAGGCCAAAAACACACTTTACAAGCCTTTAAACCAAAAACACATTAATATAAGCCTTTGTGTCAAAAAACACATAAATAAACCTTTAGGATAAAACACACAAATATGTTTTTAGGACAAAACACACAAATATGTCTTATACCAAAAACACACGAATATAGACTTTTAAGCCAAAAACACACGAATATAAATCTTTAAGCAAAAAAGCACGATTATAAACCTTTAGGTCAAAAACACACGACTATAAGCCTTTAACCAAGAACACATGAATATACCATTTGGACAAAAAACACACATGAATATAACCCTTTAAACCAAAAACACGTAAATATAAATCATTAGACAACACACACACAGATATAAATCTTTAGGCCAAAAACATACGACTATAAGATTTTAGACGAAAAACACGTAACTATAAACCGTTAGATTAAAAACACATGACTATAAGACTTTAGACAAAAACATACGACTAGAAGACTTTAGACAAAAACACACGAATACAAGCTTTTTAGCTAAAAACACATAAATATACTATTTTAACCAAAAACACGCAATTCGTCCAAAATACGTGTGTAAGTATTTAAAGTAAACGCCTTTGGCCTATTGACGGGTAAACAGAAGGCATTCGGCGAGACCAATGTCGCAAAGAAGCAGGCATTCGGGCCAATCACGCAAAGAAGCATGCGAATCACATCACAGAAAGCCATACTGCCCAATAGCGCATAAAAGAGCAGAAGCAGAACCGTGTGGCCCAATAATGGTTCGAGACGAAGCATTTGGCGAACTAACGATACTGTTTGGACCCGGTGAAACCTGCAAATATATAGAATCTAGTGGACTCGCCTCATCTCATTTTCTCTCTACAAGAAATGTTTCCTTTATATTGTTCTTTCCTGAATATAGAACGAAAAAATTGCATAGAAGATATATAACTTCATTCCCAAAACACGGAGCTCAACTAATTAATCGCTATGTATGAGGATATATACAAGTATATTTGATTCTTTCAGAAGCTAAGGTACTATCAGTAGAGAATAGCGATTAAAGCATCCTATGCACAATACTTTTGGCCTTTTGGGGAACATCCATTAAAAACGCAAGCAGAACGCAGCAACAGCATAAACAAGGTTACAACTATAAACGTCAAATACAAACTATGAAAGGTGGGAAAATTGATAATTTGCCACTTGAAATTTTAGGGTTTGATAATTTGTCATTTAAAAGTTTTGCTTCGATTAAATGACATATGAAAGTTTAACATGTTTGATTTTTTATCATTTCTTTAATTTTAAATCTTTTTTATTTTTTCTCAAACGAAAAGACATTGCTACCTTCATGTATTGTCTCCATCCAGTTGTAGTTGCAGGCATGCAACTCTCTCCCTGCTGATGGCCATTGCTTTCCTCCTTGCCACCACTTCTACCAGGTGCCCACAAATTGTAGTTTTCATGAATGCTCTAATGGAGATGAAAGGATTAAAACACTCTTCAGATTTCTAGAGCATCTAGCACTGTCAGGCGTCAGCACAACGAAAGCAGTACAACACAACAAACTGGCAAGAATGAGGCACTGTCATTTCCATTAATTCCATTAGAGCATTCATGAAAGCCTTGTGGGCATATGGTAGAAGCATCGGCAAGGAGGGAGACAACGGGCGTCGGCGAGGAGGGAGCTGCAGGCCTACAGTAAGGGTATCAACGTCTTTTTATCTAGAAAAAAATGAAAATATTTAAAATTAAATAAATAGCAAAAGATCAAACATGTCAAACTTTAGGATAACATTTAATCAAAGCAAAACTTTTGAGTGGCAAATTATCAATTTTCCCCATTCCTAATGTATCACATCTATCAACATAACACCTCTCAGCTGGTGCACCCTAGGATTTCCTCAAACAGGGGAAGCCCTCTATGACCCTGAGTCAGCTGAGCAAATCAAATGCTTTCCTGAATACTCATATAGGATCACTCGATGTCTCTCTGACCAGAGAGATACCACCGGCACACATAATACTTTCTGTAATTTAAGCTACGAAATTGAAAAATAACTCATACAACCTACTATGCTGATTCCAATTAGTAACTGCTATACTAATGAAAATCATAGGCAGCCAATTTTTAGATAATGCTAATCAAATTTGCAAGCCTACACATGGTGAGGAAGATTGGAGCATTGAAGAAGCAAGAAAAACAACACGTCATTCTGTAATTTAAGGTCCCATTACCCACAGATACTCTCCAGCCTCCATATTACTCTGTTTCCAGGTACGATGCACAGATAGAGATACGGCGATACGGATACAGAATACAAACATACACACTAGCACAACACCCAGCTAAATCAAATCAAATAAGTGAGAGCTGTCAAAATCAAATCAAATAAGTGAGAGCTGTGCAATGACAGCGTCGAGGGTCTGGGAGTACTGTTAACTCCACACGCACAAAGCCACGAACTATAGTTACGGAATCGATGCCAGTCAGTAAGTACTGGACAAAGCCCACAGGCCACAACTCACCAGAGGAGCAAAACTCCAGAATGTCTGGCATATCAACGAAATATTTGATTCGCAAAACAATTGGTGGCTATCAATTGCAGCGATTTTTCGGTTCCGTTATACCGTCCGATCTTACATGGGCGGCAGAGATTGAAGTAAGCTTATATGGCCTCACCACCTCACCTCTGCTGGCCACACATGGATTATCTCCGTCTTCCAAGCTAAGATCTATGGAATCAGATCCTCTCGCGATGTCGATCAGCTTTTCAAGTTCGGACAATGCAAATATTGATTTGTCTCAGTTCTACTGTACAAGCATGCCAGGATTTCACTGACGTTAAATGGGCAGGAATCTCCCGTCCCTATTTGCGTACAAATTTTTCTACAAATACAAAGACAAACGAGAGTTTACTGTGTTCCCTAAAAAAATTGTGCCTTATGTTTATACACCAACAAGAACCTTGTGATTTACAGATCTACTAGATAGTACAATGTTTTTGGGAGAGGGGAATGCACATAATTACAGACTTACAGTAACTTCGGCGGTGGAGGTCCTGAGAAATCAGGTTGACTGTACGAGAGCTTTTGGATCCAGCTCGCCAGCCTTTTCTTATTTTGATCAGGAGATTCCTGGCAGTTGGTGCTTTGGATCTTGTCAAGCGTTCCATCTCTGTCAAGCGCCTCCTTGAGATTTTTGAGGATCTGAACTATTTGGCAAAACTCAGGCCTCTTCTCTGGTTGGCAAGACCAACATTGCTCGATCAAAATTCCAAGTGGTGCCGGACAGCTCGAAGGAATAATTGGTCTCAAGTTCTGAAATGGGGATTTGGTTTTTGTCAGTTTCATCTCTAAACGGGTCAGTGGTCACCAGTATCAGATAAGTATCGGAAAATATGAAATTACCAAAAGCATGTCCATTTATTCGTTTACAAAATTACTAGGGGTCTAAACTGGTTGTTTCATAAGGATAAATGCTCCCAATTTTGAACGGAACAAATTGCTATGTCCTGCATAGATAAGATTAATAAACTAGAAAAGAAAATACCTTATTAACGACAGCAAAAGCTGCTTGCAGCGGAGTCATCTCTTCATAAGGGATTGAGCCACTAACCAATTCCCACAAGAGGAGGCCAAAACTGTACACATCAACCTTCCGACCATATGGTTTGCGCTTATACATCTCTGGTGCCATCCATCTGTAAGTACCTGGGTCATCTTCCAATGAATTGCAGTATGCTTCTTCACAAGCCACTCCAAAATCAACAACCTTTGCACAACATTCTCCATCAAATAGGATGTTCTCAGGTTTCACATCACGGTGGATTACTCTTTGTGAGTGAATGTATTCCAAACCATGTGCGATATCCAAAGCAACGGAAATTATCTTCTCCAAAGGAAGCTTCTGGCACTGGAGCTTGCGCAAAAATGCTCTCAAAGAACCCCCGCACAGGAACTCAGTGATGACACAAAAGACAGGTGAAGCATTACATGCCCCAACCAGCTAAATAAAACATGAAATTGAATTAAAAACAATTCTTTGTTATAGCATATTAGATGATCTAAAGAATTAAGGTTACAAGAAACTGCAGGAGCAACCCAAACAATCTAGAGACAGAGCAATGCAAATACTTTGGATTCTCTTTCTGAATGATTCTAAGGATACATTTAGATGAACCATCTCCACCACCATGTGTCATGTATCTGAGTCATCTGACAAATACGACAATATTGCTTCAACTGAAAGGTACATCAGCAGGTATATAACTAATTTAAAATCCATCCGTTGAGGTGTTGACTGGCATATTCCTCTTATGTCCTTAGTAATTGAACAATGGAAAATACTTGGCATTACGGTAGGCATATTAGTTGTATATGTCCTCTGGGAAAATATTGATGATACAACAACAGAAGAATCATGTTGCCGAAAGACAAGATGAACAAAAGTGTAGTGTTATGGCTCCATGAATTTTCATTCTAATAATGTGCCCATACAATGCAAATGCAACTGCTAATTATATCAGATATGCTTCATATTGCCTCAAGTCCTCAACAAAACAAAATACCAAAATCTAAGTATGACAGTTCCATGAATAAGTAGATAGACCAGCCAAGATTACATGATGTTGTAGCATATGCTGCTTTAAAGGAAGAAAGAAAACGCCGGATGGAATTTTAAATGGAAATTCATTTAGTTACCTTAATGACGTTACGATGATGGAGCCGAGCCAGAATGGTTACTTCTGCAGTGAATTGCCTTTCAAGTTTAGCAGCCAGTTCTGCATCCTCTTCTTCATCAGGTTGCCTGATAAATTTGACAGCAACTGGCCGCTCCTTGTAAATTCCATGGAACAAAAGACTATAAGCCCCTGATGCAAACCTTGGACCAATGAGTAACTGTGATCGATCAATTGTCCATTTCTCAAGTATGTCCAATGCAACAATCTTTGCCATTCCATTGTCAAAGTTCCTGGGCCAAGAAGAGGCCCTCCTAGTTTTCAATTTGCTCGATGTCCTCATTGAAGGAAAGCCAAAGTGGAGACTATCGTCAGGTGAACGTGGCGAATGCGGAGAACTAGATTTCCTTTGCCGTTGTGGACTGGAGAAACTCTTAGTGGCAGCTTTGGCCTCCTTAAAAACTTCAGAGATGACACGCGTGGGCATAGGGGATTTCGCTCTCCGCCTTGGCTTCGATCCCTCCCCGACAACCTTAACTGTTGAACTTCGTGTATTGGAATCACTAACTAGAGTTGTATCCTTGGAATATAAAGGAGCTGGACTAGAGCATATTCTCTGCAACCTTAAGCTTTGCTCCTCGGAGTGGAAAGAGAATTCCAGCGTGTCCAAACTATCATAATTTGTTCGAACCAGACTTCGATGGGGAATATCCAGGCTAAGGCCATCTCCATTATGCCCAACCTTACAATCCTTCTCTTTCGATGCTTCCTGCAATGAGCAATCACTAACTTTACCCTGTTGTTTCAATTCACCATCTGAAAACATGGCTTTCAGCTTCCGTTCTGCCTGTGGAACTGGTGACTTTGCCAAGGGAATTGATGGCCTAGCTGACTTTGAGATTGCTCCTTTTGCCCTCGGCTGTAAATTATGTCCATCAAGTATGAGCTCTGAACTGAATTCTTTCTGCTTCAACACAGTGGCACTGTGAAACTGCCCACGGAATGAACCAAACTGCTCCCTGCCAGAGCTGGACCTGACAATGGAGTGCGAGAACCTGGTGCGCCGCACCCAAGAGCAGTCGTCCTCATCCATCTCCCAGAAAATCTCAAGTCAACCTGATCCGAAAACAATACCGTCGTGTTGTAACATGCAAAAGGAACTGAATCAGAGGAACCAAGACGAGTCGCCAAGAACTGTAGTGCTAAAATTATCCACAAACCATTGTGCAGCAGGATACGCATTTGACCCCTTCACAAGGGACTAGAAAGCCTTCGATGCTTGCAAAATGCAACCAGCTCGATTGACCTATCCTGAAGCGCCATTCGATCAGATTCCATCAATCGTACCACCTCCTGCATCAATCAACAAGCAAATACTCGACATCAATCAATAGAATTTGCAAGCAAGAAGCATAAAATTCCCCTGTTTTGCATTTTGAGCTCACCAGGATGGAGGAATCAACCAAACAACAAGAAAGCGACAGGCAATTGCTCAAAGCGGCCGGGTTGCGATAATGGGCCGTGCATGTCTCGGCAACAGCGCAAGGACGAGGAGCGAGAGAGAGCGGAGAACGTCACACACACCTCACACGCAAGGAAAGGGAAAGCAAGAGAGACGTCGTGACGCAACCTTCCCGGTGGCTACCGGGATTCAAAGCTCGACCCACGCCCACCCCCCGCTGACCTGACGCAGAAACCCATATCATGATGTCCAGTCCAGATCAGATCAAATCAAATCGAAATGAATGCCAATTGGAATAAAATTGGGGCCCCTCCCCCAATCAAAACCCTCATGGCCACCCAGACTGAACGGAACAAGGGCAAAATCAAGAGCACGGGGAGGAGGACGGGAGAGAAAAAAAAAAACTCAAAAGAGTGGGAAAAGAATGTTGGCGACGCGCCCGCGCTCACGGGAAAGGCGCAAGGCGAGGCGAGGCAAGGCGACGCCCCCGTGGTGGGAACGGAATTGCGGGAGGTGGATAGCCGGAGACGGAGACGGAGACGGAGCCGGGCGTTTTGGTCGCTCACCTTGCGCCAGACGGAGTGGCTGGCGGAGAAGCGACTCCTATTTTTTACGCCCGACG
>KE373355.1:92213-105176 GCA_000418225.1 Zizania latifolia | reverse complement strand
TGTAAAAATTCAATCCTTTCCAGAAAGCTACAAATTTTACTTTGTTTTAGTTCTGAAGCTACAAATTCAATCTCAGTCATCCCATTTATTTTTTTTCTCAATTGCAACTCTGATTTTAATAGTGAGCTGAATTCTTTGGCTGCGTACGTTAGTAATAAAACGAACTAAGAAAGTAATGCAAAAGATGCTTGAGATTAATTATGCATGTGCATATTCTGTAAACGCTTAACAAAGACGGAAGCAACTGGCTGGCGTGCAATTGTTGATCACGGCGGCTCAGCCGGCTCTAATACCGTTTATAGAGTAAAATCTACCGTGATCATTCAACTTATTTAGTTGTGTCGTCTAGGTTACTCTACTTTAAAACTGTACATATAAGTCACTAATATGAGTTAAGTGAATTATTTATGTTCTTAATCGTCCACATAAACATTTTTTTTCATATGGTATGCCACCTAGACTTCAAAAGTACAAGCAATTACTTAGAAAAAAACCTTATAATATTTATTTTTTAAATTCAAAATTGCAAACTTCATTACTACTTATCAAACCCTAGCCACGAGCAGCAGGTGGACAGCCACTTCGGTGGCCTTGGTTTGATAAGCACTCCGTAGTCACGAAGTTTGCAATTTAGTTTTGAAATCTGAAAAATAAATATCACAGAGATTTTCTATAAGTAATTGTTTGCGATTTTAAAGTCTACGTGACATGTCACTTAAACAAAATATACTTATGTAGATAGTTAAGAAGACAAATAACTCACTTAACTCACATTAATAATTTATATGTACAATTTTAAAGTAGAGTAACCTAGACGACACAACTAAATATGGACGTGTAGCATGCATGTATCACGTTATTTATATAGAATATTAATAACGCATATAGTATTTAAGAGTCAAGCTGATTAATATTATGTACTATGACCGGGTACTAGTATATAGCTCAATATCATTTTTCATGTCAGCGTACCGCACAATTTCGAGCATGTTACTAGACCGTACACCCACTAATTCTACTGCATTTGTTGACCTGTTTATCAATTTGGTTTTTGCATGAACGAGGCAAAAAATTTCATACAAGAGGGTAGATATATAACTAATGACTACTCCATCAGTTTTATATTATAAATCATTTAATTTTTTAAGTCAAAATTATTTAACTGTGACCAAATTTTAAAAAATATATTAACATTTATAATATTAAATAATTATACTGTTAAGACATATTTTATAGCAAATTTAATTAAATTAACTTGATATTATAGTTGTTGATATACTTTTATATAAAATTGATTAAAGTTAAAAAAATTTAACTTATTAAAAAATAAAACGTGTTACAGGGCTGAAGCCACATTGGGCTAGAGATGTCCTGGCACTCTGGTCCAAAAATAAATTAGCGTTTAGTACTACCTTCTATTAGCCATATATACATTTTTGAGCCTAACCTATATACCTTATAGCCTTATAGCCTAATAATCAAAATAAATTAGTGTTTAGTACTACCTTCTATTGACCATATATACACTCCCTTGAGCCTAACCTATATACCTTCTAGCTTAATAATCAGTTCATAAAGTCTAGATATAATATGAATAGTTAAGTGATATACTCTCTATTTTCTGTTAGCTTTACTGACTACTTATATTGTGGAACAGAGGGTATTTGTGCAAAGATCCTGATAGCTCTTATGAAAATAATGCAAATAATGAAAGATAGGAGTTTTAGCTCGCCTAATCTGCATGCAAGTCGGTATATATGTATACATATATACATATACACACACGTATCTATATATATCGACGCTGTCTGGTGCTGGCAAGCATAATGATTACTGCGTCACACGTTTCTCATGTTTCCTGCGTCGATCCGGCAGGTCGTTGCTCAGGAAGCTAGCAATCAAAGGGGGGAAGGCTACCAAAGTCTAAGCATATGCAGCGTTGCAGCAGTTGCACTGCACGTACAAAATCTAAAGAGATGCCCATCCAAAACTCTGCAGAACATGAACGGCAATTCCATTCTCAGCATCGCATACTAGGAGTATTTGTTTCTTTGATTGCTTTGGGAGAATTCATATTAATTGCATTCACTGCACCTCACTTAAAACTGCATGCAAAGTTAACATTTTTCTCCCTAGGCCGTTTTCTGAACTGATGTAAGGGAAAAACAACTAAAGACGATCCATTTTGTTATCTGTTAGAGACTATTTGATAAGGTTCCAAATCTAAAATAGATTTAAAGTTTGAGTGAGTAGATTCAACTACTTCGCTCTTAAAAAATTAAGAATTTAATAATGTTTGATTCAATTTTAGCTCTACTGAAGAATAATGCAAGAACTGAGGCCATGCTAAACACGATCTTAGACTGATCACTTTACTCATCCTTTTAACAAATTGGCTAACAATTTCGTTATTTAATGGCTTTAAACGATCCATCCAAACATTAGATCAATATAATCTCCATGTAAAGCAACATGCAAGCCAAAAAGAACAAAATTACAAAAAAAACAGCAATTTCCTAGTTCCTCATATTTAACAGAAAAGAATTATCAGCGAGTGAAATGCATGCTATCGGCGTCGACGATGCATCGACATGGCCGTCGTGTGGAGGCGAGCGGCGGCGGCTCGGGTAGGGATATCGATCGGAGACGACACCAAATGTTTCCACACTTCGTGTCCGGCGGCGGCGGCCGCCTTCTCCTCCTCCTCCATGTGGCTTCCGGCGTCTCTGAAATCGCGGGAGAGCCACCAGAACTCCCCCTCCCCCACGTTGTCGTCGAGCTGATCTCTCGCCGTGTCCGCGTCGACATCGTCCGGCCACAACACGTCCGCCTCCTGGAACTCCTCAGGCTGCACGCCGTCGTCGAGCCCAGCGACCGTGTACACGTCGTCGGAGATGAAGCCGTCGGAACGACGACCAAGCAGCAGCTCGGTGGACGTCGGCCTGGGCGATGAGGAGGCGAGCGCCCCAAACGATCCGAAATCGAAGACGGTGGCGGCGGCGTGCAGCACCAGCGCCGGCAGGTGCGCTCCTAGCGACGGCAGCGGCGGCGTCTCCGGCCACAAGACGTCAGCTTCTTGCAGATCTTCCATTGCAGCTGCTTCCTCCAGCTCGAAATGGAATCTAGTTGTGGTAATAGCCGATCATTTTTGTAAGAGAAAGATCGAGAGATTGGTGCTTAGTAAAGTACTATGTTAATCTGACGATAAAAATTGTAGAAAAATAAATTCTGAAGAGACTTCAAAATTCTTCGAACCCGAATCCACGCTAAATAATTTGACGTCGTCAAGTAGGATCCTTACACGGATTTTATAGCTTGAGTGCTTGACGTGACATAGCGGAAACTCTTTGTCATTTTCAATTTCACCAATTTCGAAATGCTTGCAAAATGGCAAATTATGTGCTGTATTCTGGATTTTAGTGGGACTTTTATCTGTTTATGGCGTGCAGTTTGTGTCAGTTGCGAAATGTCAACGGCAGAGAAACTGTTCTCTCTCTCGAAGCAAGCAGTACATACCGGGAATTTGGACTTGGCTAGTACATTGAGTTTTATGCGTTCAAGAACTATTTCATATCCATTTCAAATTTCAATGGTATAAGTGTTTTTAATTACAAGGAAGTCAAATAGACGTACAGTTGTCGCAAATATTTGCCAATTAGAGTAGCTCTTTTAGCATAGGCCTAAAACTGAGGGTCCGTTGGGTTGGGAATTTTCAACCATTTTTTTCTCTGAAAGTTTAAAAGCTGAACCAACTTATCCAGAAACTCATATTCATAAAAAAAACACCAGATTATTAAAGTACAAAATAAAAGTTGCGTAAATCTAGCTTTTGCATATTCTCAATGTACTACAATTAAATCTAAACATAAATTTATTTGTTTTTATCAACTCACATTAACCTTCGGAACTGATTTTTTTAATTGTACGGTTCAACCAAACAAACCTCGTAGACATCAAAGCTAAAATATCAGAATATCACAATTCTACTGTAGTGTATTTTCATGTGCGTATAGCTGGGCTTGTTTTGCAAGATTAGGGGGAGAGATCATGTAGTGACGGAAGCAAACGGAAAACAAACGCCAGATTGCATTACTCAAATGGGCATCCAATCATTCGAAAACTCAACGCTTGATCAGGTAGTTAGTGAAGGAATATTGTTAGGAAGCCCAACACATCAAGTCATCGAGGCTCCCTGATGTGCAAGCTCATTGCATCAAGCACTGCAATAAAATATATCATGTTAGGCATATCTCTAGTCCTCAGATTTTTTTTAAGTTGATCAAATTTAGCTTCAACAATCTTATGTTTAAAGTTATGATGTATTGAGAGTATTTAGTTTAAAAAATAAATTATCTTATTTTATTATATAAACTCATTGAGTATAAACCTCGGGACTGAAACCCTAAAACTATACCAAACATACCAATATGACATATAAAATCATGAAATTCTATTTTTGTTACTTTAGTGGATTTTATTCTGTTTATTACTCTGCATTGGTTTATAACACGCGATCTCTGCATTTGCGCACAATGTTACTTCTTTTCAGCCTGTGCTACTATAGCATAAATATTGGAGCAATCCAATCCCAGCATTTCATCTTTAATCGGACGGCTGAAGTGTTCTCTAATGTGGAGTAATGCAGCTCTGCATTAATCGTTGAAAATGCAGAGGATCATTTTTGACATTTTGACATTTTTTTCTCTTCATGATCTATTCTCCTCTCCTTTTCAAGTTACTAGAAAACAATCCTTTTGCAGCTGGCAATAAGAATGCTGGCTTGGGTTTCAGCCAGGTGACTCGGTCAGGGTCATATTATTGTGTCAGAATACATATCATTTTTTTACCGAGCGATAATTTACAGATAATTTAGAATAGCAACATGTTCACAAAACCGAACTGACAGTCCAGTCCACATAATCATATCTTCAAGGATTATGATCATTAGTTCATTCACAGATTATTATTATTCGATAAGTTATAAATAATTATTTTCATTTGAATACAATCCGCTATTAATTTAATCCTAATTTTGATTTAGGCTGTTCATGCCTTCCTAGCCGTGCACACGGCCATGCCGTAGAAGCAGGTAAACGGGTCATAGCCTGCGGCGGGAGGAGGCCTGAGGAGAAAGCCCGGTGAAGGAGAAGCGGCACGCTAATCAGCTAATGGGCCACTGATTTTATCTAAACCATTCAAACCTTTTCACGAGCTTAAATTTTGCACAGAATTAAACCATCACGCTGACCATATACGGAATGAATACTTTCGAGGGTTAACTTCTTATCTGGGGAAGACCGGGGGTTAGAACATCTGCTGCCTATCCAAGAACATGTGATCAGCAGTTGTGGACTGGAAGCCATTGTGAGCCGTTGTTGTTGCTTCTGCCATCTCCTCGAGGAAGGAGACGACCTCTTCAGATGAGTTAAGCAGGTAACGGGCATTGGACCGCTTCCTTCCAACAGCGCAGGAGAAGTAGTTCTCGCCCTTCAGGTCAAGGACCGAAGACCCTTCACGCCAATCATGGTGGCTGGTTGGGGTGCCCTGATTTGATGAAGAAGATGGCGATGACCTCTCAGCAGCAGCCTGTGTCTTATGTGCCCTTGATTGCGAGTTTTTGGAGTTGCTCCTGCCGTTTGATGGCTGTCCTCCATCCGGCCTCGTATCAAGAGATACCGAGGTGCTATCTGGTTTTACTTTTGATTCAGAAGGGTACTCAGGATCGAAGAAGACATAGATGTCCTCATCCTGAAAAAAATTACACATGTTAACAAAAAATTATCCTTTGTACTGAAACAAAAAGGAAATGCACACACAGACTAAATGCAGAGTGACCTTCCCGAGGAAGTGGCCTATACATAGAACATAGTCAATTGGAGTAACCATGCTTTTGCTATGAACTATCTCTCCTAGAATGCGATCAATTGCAGCACCCTGTCAGAAGTATGAATTTTCATATATCAACTAGCAAAACAAAGTTGAAACTTTCAATTATCATGAAGCATCACACCGAGCCACTGACCTTTGTAACTCCAACAGACCGTACTTCGACTGATCGGCTCCCTTGAACAACATCAACAGCTGCATTTGAGATTGGACCTGTCCACAAGTGCTGCAGCATATCTCTTGCTTGGAGCCGTCCAAACTCAACATCTTTGAAATAGTAAAATGGAAATAATGTCGAGGCTTTTATGTTGCAGACCTTTTTTTATTTTGAACTAAAGAAGCAACCAAACATTAACACATACCAGCATACTTGTAATTCCATACAAATGATGTCTCACGGTGTTCAAAATGAGACCTTGGGGTTCTTTCAGTAAAGTACTTAAAAACATGCTGGAAAGGAATACATCATATCACAATGCATTCATCAAACAGTTGCAACAGACGTTCATCAAGCACGCACCTTTACGCTGTCTACCCAATCCATGTTCAGATGCTCAGGCATGGTTGTCATCCACTCTCCATTAGTTGGACGTAAAAACATCCCATGTTCTGCTGCCAACCACATGTTAAATTCTCCAAAATTCTGCACAGGGAAGATATATATATATTAGTTTTGATGGAAATATATAGTAATAGAGACAGGAATATTCTGAGTATTACTTCATCAAGGACACTCCTGTCACTTCCACTAAGAACAATAACTGTAGTACGCTCATCCTCACAGAGGGCTCTCAAAGGGCCCTTCAACTCAGGATGCAACTTGAGTTCCATTTCCTTAATTTGGTCACCACCCCTTCTCCCAGAGGATTCAACTGGCTCAGTCAATGTTGAATTGAAACCCTACATTGTAAAAAAACAGGAAATACAAATGCTACTGTCAAAGTGCAACTAAGTTTAATAAATTTTGAAGAAAAAGATGAAAAGATCATTACTGCAACTTAATTAGTGGTTGGAACTTGAAAGTGCAATGCAAACAGAACAAGGCTGCGTGTGTTTTTAAATGGACGTTTTCACTGGGCTTCCCTAAAAAGTCATCGGATAATTGGTAATATTTGAAGGGACTCCATTCTGGAATACTTCGACAAAAAATATTGCATGCGAAAACTAACATTTGCTGCATATATTTTTGAATGTACAGGCCAAAACATATCATCGACGTGGCATGATGATAAAGTGTCAGAAAAAGATTATACAATCATTTCAGAGTTAAGGGATAAAGGGAATAAGTGCATAAGAGCATAAGTCAAAACAACTATGCAAGGAAGCTGCTACCAGATAACAATAAAGAAGCAATTTTTGCATTAGAACAACCCAGCCAACACCAGTACAACAACAGTTATAGGGCAGCAAAGAAGAAATATGGTACCAATATGAGCAGCCGATTCTTCGAATGCAGATATTGTTGAATTGCTGCTCGATTAGGGAGATCAGGTGGAACTTGTCTTGTTCTCAGCTGAGCTTCAGCAACTGTTTCATTTAGCTCACTACATGAAAAGGCACATCACGATATTCAGACAGTCTGGACAGTGGCAAACAAAATGCAATCAAACAGAAAGCATCCAATCAACAAACAAGGTCCAGTCTAGCAGACTACAAATCAGATTACTTGAAACGAGCTCCACAAATCAGACAATTGGAATGAGCTCCTCACCATACAAAAGTTTCAGCCCAATCTTGTGCAGTGTGAGTTGTCACATGAGGATAGTTATGCCTATGTCGTTTCTCTCTCTCATCAGATGACATTGTCAAAGCATGACGGATTGAGTCTGCGACTTCTGTAATGTTCCAGGGGTTTACTAAAATAGCACCAGCTCCAAGAGATTGTGCTGCCCCAGCAAACTGAAATTACAGTTACAAAAGTATGAACAAGCAGCATGCACATGAATAGCATGGAATTCAGAAGTGATCATAGGTTTTGATCATCACAACTGATGGCTCACCTCACTCAATATAAGAACTCCTTTCCTTGATCCTTGGCATGCAACATATTCATAGCTTACAAGATTCATTCCATCTCTCAGTGATGTTACAAGGGCCACATCTAAAAAACAGAGAAAATGCACGTATCAAACTTGACAAAAACCACTAAACTTCTGAAGAAACATTTTTATCAACCGTACAGATTAAATGAATGATGACGAAGCAGGAATTATTGCCATAAGTAAAATTTTAAAATCAAGAGAGGCGCCTAGTTACCAGTGACTGCGTAAAGGGCACACAAGGCATGGAAATCAAGAGATCGGTCCTGCAGTGAGTGCAATGTTTTTAGATGATTTAGTTTGCTTCAGAGCACTTCTTATGCAAACATGAAATATTCTCAAAGTAGCGTGAAACAACGAACCAAAATCTTGATTGACTTGTATTTAAATAGTGATATGTTAGGCATAGCTACATAGAAAATATGGGAACGGCAAAATTAGAGTTGTGTGATTAGTGTGCCTACTAGAAAATATGCAAAGATGACTAGGTATTTATGTTGTATGATATCATAAAAGCGAAGTTAACAAGGACAATAGATAAAACTAACCAGATGATGAATAGGAACCGCAGTCAGTGTTCCAAATCGACCATTTATGCGCCCAACAATTTCATGCACCTGGCTTGTAAGCTTTTGATCTGCTCGTGATAGTATCTACGGTTAGTAAAAAATACCATAAATATTCCTCAAGTTCAATTATATAACACCAAATTTAGGAAACAAGTTAGACAAGCAATCTTCCTTTGACTTTTGGTTATAACTAGGTCCCTGTATAACTCATGGCCCATTTCCAAATGGACAAGTGATAACATGAGTCATTCTCACTTAAATACTTAATATGACCTCTTGTAATTTCTGAACAATAAGAAGATAGTGAAGATACTGAAATTGACCACAGCTTGAAAATTTTACACCCCAAAATATAAAAAACATACAACAAATGTACACTTACAAATGCTCAGCTACACTAAACAAGAAAGTTGTTGAACTACAACTTCATTCAAATTTTAAGAGGAATGATTTTTAAGAAAGAAGACAGCAAACTCGAAAATTGATAACCCATTCACGTGAAGAAAACATACTTCATGCATCTGAGGTACTCCAGCAGACATGCTTGTAGAGTCGCACAAAGTATAAATAGGAGATAAAACACAGAAAGGGCTCATACACTCAGGAACATCAGTTCTTGTTGGCACAGCAATTTGCAGTAGAACCACTTTATCATTCCAATCAGGGTTTTCTTCAAGAAACTTTTCAAAGGCCAAAATCTTTTGTGGAATTCCCTTAATCATGTCAAGTCGGTCAACACCAAGCATTACCTATCACATCAACAAGGAAAAATATAGTGGTAAGACCAAAAGAGACATTACTACATCATTTAATGCAAAGAAAACAAGATTGTAAAGCATATCAATTGAAAATTATTATTTAATTCCATTTTACAACAACGAAGAAAGTGACATGTAACCAGATATTCTAAGTTAGAACCAGTAAAAAGTAGCAAGTGGAACTAAAGCGACTAGGCAAATATAATTACAATATCTTATCGGTAACTAGGGGGAGAAGCTCAGTATAACAAAAATCTTATCCAAGAAATAAACTTGACACCATATGGAGTGATATGGCTGAAACAAACCTCCAACTACAAAATAGGGAGATCATGGATAGCATTGTTATTGTAAGGCTTGGCTCGGTGTCTTCCACATATACAAAGGTTGCCCATTTTACAAGATGCACAAGGTAAGAAATGGTATTAAGGTAGCTAATATTCCAATAATAAAAGCAATTTAGTATGATATATGTTAAACATCTTATAGGGAGTGATACATGACTAGTGTTTTGGAACTATTGATGTATCTGATATTTATAATCACCCCTGATCAAGTGAAGGGCAAGAGTTTTCACACCTTTCGACCAGCAAAACGATGTGTTAATTCATTGATGTGTCTTTTAACTGCTGTAAGCTCCAATGCTCGCTTGAAACGTTCAGAGTCTATCCCAATAGGAAACTGAAGATTTCAGCCAAGTGAGTCAAAAGAATCACTCATTCTGCAAACATCTTTTGAATAGCTTAAAAACAATCAAAATGATTAAAATAATGAGCCATGTTTCAAGTAGTAAATAAAACGGTTCAGAGGCTATAGTGGATGAAGCTAATAGAATCAACAAGCATTTCAAACAGTTGAGATAAATAGTTAATTAAAAAACATAAGTTTTGGTATGTACCGCTGCCACTCTGGTTAGCCTTCCTTGGTCTTCCACACCCTCATGAGTACCCTCCAGTCCGAGTATTCTGGTACATGCGCTCACAAAATGCCTTGCATAATCATATGTATGAAATCTGAAGAAGAAACATCAGTAGAACCACCATGAAACAACTCACATAGTTCTCCTTGTATATTAAATTATCTAGATGTTTTAGAATTAACTCCTTGGACGATCATCAGAAAATGAAAGGAATAGGACCCAGTTAAGACTGGTCAGATTAAATTACCAGAAAAACAGCTCAACATGGAAAATAATAATAAGCAATACTGCAGCACTGATATATTTGTGTTTCTTGAAAGCAAGACATCAGAGAATTTCCGTAATCCGTACTAGTGTTTCATTCTCTGCTATAAATTCAAGGGTTAATTACTTCTGTGCCACCGTTATTTGCCGATTCGTGAGATATACCATTAATATTCACCTATTTATCGATATGCCATTACTATTTCACGATCCATCCTTTCGTGCCATTTTGTACGCGCGCGGCGGCTACAGGCCCACCTGCAGACTCCCAACATTCTGTATTACCCACGATACCCCTCGCGTTGTATTGTTTATCTTCCCCACGCCGGTGTCCTCTGCTCCCGCCTCTCCGGTCAGCCATCTCCGGTGACCTCCTCTGCCTTGTCGCCAGTTGACTCCACGACTTGTTCGATTTCCTCCGCTCACCTCGCCGCCTACTTAAGGCCCGGCACCTCGCCTCCATCACCTCAGTCTAATACTCCAATTCTTCAATTCCCCAATCCCCCAAGTTTCCCATCTCGTGCAGTAGCAAGCCCTAGCTTTTGTTCCAGTTTCGATGGCTCACACGAAGCAGACGGCCAGGAAGTCGACCGGCGGGAAGGCGCCGAGGAAGCAGCTGGCAACGAAGGCAGCCCGCAAGTCGGCCCCGGCGACCAGCGGAATGAAGAAGCCCCATTGCTTCCGCCCCGGCACCGTCGCGCTCCGGGAGATCCGCAAGTACCAGAAGAGCACGGAGCTGCTGATCCGCAAGCTGCCGTTCCAGCGCCTGGTGCGGGAGATCGCGCAGGACTTCAAGACCGACCTCCGCTTCTAGAGCTCCGCCGTCGCCGCGCTGCAGGAGGCCGCCGAGGCCTACCTCGTAGGACTCTTCGAGGCCTTGTCGCCAGCCGACTCCACGACCCGTTCGATTTCCTCCCGCCAAAGAAAATCAGAGGCCCAGATCCAGAGCGTCGGTGCCCCGGCGGCCGTGGTGGGTTGAAGAAGTCCGACGGCGACGAGGCGGAGGCGGCCAGCTTGGAAAGCATGACGAGGACGAGGACCATCGGCCAGCTGCTTCCGGCGCCCTCCACCGCAGCAGCAGTACGTGGGAATGTTTTTCGGAACCGCGCAGAGGGGCGTCGACGGTGGTAGCAGGCGCAAGGAAGATGAACAGTGTAGAATGAGGGGTAGTCTGGGCAATACGAAAAAGTCGACGCCTGCAGGTGGGCCCGTAGCCGCCGCACGCGTATAAAATGGCACGAAAGGATGGATCGTGGAATAGTAATGACATATCGACAAATAGGTGAATATTAATGATATATCTTACGAATCGGCAAATAACGGTGACACAGAAGTAATTAATCCTAAATTCAATCAACTAACAAGTAATGTGTGACATAGTTGTCAATTTCAAGTATTGAACCATCCATCTCCACCTTCTTTTGTACCTTTACTGTGTAGTGTGCGTAAAAAGTTTGCCCATTGAATTCTAAGCTACTCTAAAAGCAGCTTTATTATATGGACATGGCAAATAATTGATACCAAACAGTTTTTCTTTTTGACTGATTAGGATAGAAAAGTAGTGAACCAAACTCTTCTGTTTGCACTATCAAATTCGACAAGGGACACAGAAGCGCAAAGAACATGCTCACCCGACTAAATCAGCACAGAGCACCGAGCGAAGCAGCTCCGAGCGGGACGGCAACGTTCGGTAAATCTCTGAAGAAGGGAATGGTGTGTGCAGGAACCACCCGACCTTCATGTTGATGTCATGATCTTTGAGGCATTTGGGCATGAACATGAGGTGGTAATCATGACACCAGATCACATCCCCTTCCTGGTAGTGCTGGTATACAACATCAGCAAACATCTGGTTTGCTCGCTTGTAGGCGTTGAACTGGGACTCAAAATTCCTTGTCGTTGCCAACCTATCCTCCTGTGGCAATCCCAGGTAGTGAAACAGCGGCCACAGTATGTTGTTGCAGTACCCGTTGTAGTATTGGTGCACGATTTCCTCATCCAGGAACACTGGTATACATCTCTGTTCCGTTTAATCAATCAGAAAATATGATTCCAACTACTAGTGTCTAGTGATAACAAAACAGCCACTGTTCTATTGGTTCAGAAGGCTTGAGACAGAAATACAGAATCAAAATTTGTCCCAAAGTTGCATCGAACCTTCTCGGCGAGTGCTCTGGTGAGAGCTCGCTGGCCGACCTCATCAGGAACGTTGACGCCGGCCCAGCCGATCCACTTCGCGTCGACGTCCTTGACGCCTGCGGTGTTGGTGAAATTTCCGTATGAGCATGCAGGGTAGGATTCCAAATGCATGCATCGCTCCACCACATCACATTTGGGAGAAGGGTGAAATTTTGGGTATTACCTAGTAGGGCACTCACGAGGCCACCGGCGCTAATCTCCAGGGACCACTGGTCCTCACCACGGCGATTGGCGGAGACGGGGAGGCGGTTGGCGACGACGAGGAGGCGCTGCTTCATACCGCGGAGGCCGAGGCGGCGGAAACCTCTCCGGGGCCCCGCGAGCGGCGG
>KE373355.1:48169-59274 GCA_000418225.1 Zizania latifolia | reverse complement strand
GCTGGCGTGCTACCTCGCCCTCAACGCCGACGAGCACCACGACTGCATCGTCAAGGTCTTCCGCCAGGTCTGGTTCGAGTGCATCAACCTGCAGCTCTCCCGCCGCCACGCCAACTCCACCACCAGCCGCCGCCTGCCAAGCCGTTGATAGCATGCATAATTTATCAGTTGCTAAATTCTCCAATCAAAATCTGGCTCAAATGCTCGATCGGTAGCTGAGCGATGGTGAAAGAAATGCACATGCACGTGCAGTGAGGGGTTAATGTACAGTGTTCGCACGTCGATCGAAATTAGTGTTCTGAATTTGTTGTAATCTTGCGAAATGGTTGAATTCAAACTCGAACATGTTCTTGGAGCCAACAGTTTTCTCAAAAAGAGGAGCTGACAGAAGAAAAGGAAAAACATGTTCTTAGAGCTGACAGTTTTCTAAAGAAGGAGCTGGCAGAAGAAAAGAAAAGGGAGCCGACAAAAGAAAAGAAAAAAAATAGAAAATAGAAAAATTGGAGATGCTAAAATTTACCATGTAGCCGTAGTACTTCGAAAGATTTATTCAATCATAATTGAAAAACGAATCATGTAGTAGTAGTAGCAGCAGCAGCACAAACGAATGTATAAGACCCGTTACTTGTAGATATGCCCTTCTGGGGAACAAAGGGACAAGGAAAATCAGATCACTTTTGGTTTCGCTTTACTGATTTGAACACATTCATCAGTTTACAAATATCACCCCCTCGATGCAATTCAGTTCAAGGAAGCTTGGGGAGGGTTACATAAGTAATTGTCGGGGCTTAATATTTATTTGCCCGTAGTAAGGGTAATCAATTATACTAAACAAGGCCGCTCTTATAAAAAAAAAAGTTGTAGCAAACTGCATCCTGAAATTGACAAGGGCCAGGATCAGTTGTATGAACACAAGAGGAAGTAGGGAAGGAAAATGAAGCTCCAGTGCCATCCTCGGATCCTCCTGCGAACTGTTAGCTTTCGGAATTGGCATTGCTTTGCCCCCAGTATGTCCTAAGTTGTATAAACTGCTTGGATTTAAGGTTAGCTCCCTGTTGGACAGAATCAAAATCCATTAATCTAGAACAATCTGCCAAGTCTGAACTCAAACGGTCTCAGAGACGACGATGCCCCTTTTGTGTTCTTGTACTTTTTCCTAGCTAATCCACTGTCGCTAACACTACCTCCGAAAACATGGTCATGAGCTTCCGCGAATTCCTCTGACCATGCTTCCAGGGGAACATCGCTATCATCCTTAGCCTTCCTCTTTTGCTTCTCCAGTTGTTTGACATTTTCGGAGATTTGATGAAGTGTCCGGTTTATCTTGGTAAAGCTCCGCTCCACAGGCTCCACAACATGGGAAACCGTATATTTGACATCATCAACCATCTGAAAGGTAAAAGCAAAAAAAATTGACAACTGGGAGCGAAACGATATGATAGGTTTAGACAGCTGATATAATTGAAACGAGAAGCGTACAATTTCACCACTTCCTAAAACAACATCGCGAACACTCTGAGGGAAACTCAATCGCCGGTCTCTGGCATCAGGACGAGCAGCTTGCATGATTGTTATGTTGTCAATCTCTCGTTCTTCTTCAGGATCTGGAGCTCCCAAGGATGCATAATCAGACATCACAGCAACATTGCTAACACTTCTCTCCCCACGTCTGTAAGGTTTAGCTGGAAATACTTTCAAATGAACCACTGCAGCCACCCCCATCTGTCATGCAATGTACACAATGCTTTGGGAATCAACTTATATAGTTTTTCTTGATAAATTAGAGATCAGAGTAGCATCAATGGTCTGCCTATTTCCATGCTAACGAAGCACAAAACAAAATATATCCTCAATTGTGTAACAGAAGTTGACGTACACAAATGTGCACAAAGTCAAACATTTTCACTACTGCAACATGTGACAGAACAAAGTTCGTGCAAAATACAAGTGCAATAAGCAGGTATCGAGCCCACAGTCTCCACGCAGGCATAAGTATACAACATAAAGGAAAGCCCTAGAGAACCAATTTACAGATAAAAAACACCCATCAATGCGCAAACATAAACAAATGATGATCAAGACAATACCAGGGTCCCAGGCTGACTATGTAGGGCACATTAGTACTACAGTGTGTATGCTAGCAACTCTTTTAGAAACTAGTCATATCGTGTACAAGCATGTAACGTTTTTTTTTAAGTTTTAGCGCTTCATTCTGCAAGTTTTCATAATTCTAAACAACGGATAGAGATGGACTTCCTGATAAAAGCAAGCATGAATTGACCTATAAAACAATCTACCCTAGAAGTAAATACTACTTGCTGTTTCATATGGATACAAAAGTAGAAGCAAGCAATCAACTGAAAGTAGTGTGAAAAACCATAATGGCTAATGCATACCTCAAGGCATATGATATAATCCTGGATACGTGTTTGAAATCTTTGTGCCAGATGTCCTTTAAAAAGCCCAGTTGAAAAAAGGAATGCAACAACAACACCTTGCCACCATGTCAAAAATACAATAGATTTGAAGGTTAGAAACTTGGACAGGGGCCTAATAGGTTCCAGCTTCTCTTTGGTAGCAGTATAAAACTGTATAAGACAGTATAATGCCCATGTCTGGCTGAAATTAAGGACAATGGCTAAATATGGGTACCTGCATATGGATTGGCAAATTCTGTGAGAATGCACAAACTTGAAATATTTTGGTCAGCCTCTGACATAGAATCAAGGATTATGTATAAAACGACTTAAATACTTCCCCATCAGAGTTAGGGAAATGACCCCTACCCGTATTTCCATCCAAATTTTCCTTCCCCATAGATTCCAAGAAGTTGCAAGAAAATTGCCAAGACAGCACAAATAGGCTTCAGTATCATCTACACAAAAGCATATACTCAATCAGGGTTGCTAAGCAGAGTCAACAAAATGGTAATTAGAGCTACCTTAATGAATACATACATATTGCACTATCCCAATCTTCACAGCGTGGTAAAAATCAGGACCAAGGTACCAGTTTCTCATAAACCAGTTTAATGGGAAAGGATGTTTCACAATTCCATAATCATAATCATCATCTAGCAGAGGAGAACTCTCACTGATTTGAAACCGGCCCTCCATGAATCTGATTGTACTTTCCTCCCCACCTTAAATGACAAAATTTTCAGTCAAATACTCAAATGAACATCAAAGGAAAATAAGTTAGCAAAACCAGAAGAATCGTAGGCACACAAACTATAATTTTCACACTAACCCTCTAATGAAGCAAGCAAGCCCTATGCATTGACCAAGTTAAAGCAGGAAGCAGAATAATATGTTTCCTCGACACTTCGGTACCTCTTTATGGTGAAATTTTGTTAGCATGTCAGTTCCATTTTAAAAGGCATGGAAACAATATAATCCAAACTGAAATTTAATTCAGCTAAGTTGCACCCTGAGATGAGATCTATTTGTATACATCCAAATGCAACATTAAGCAGTTAATGATTACAGAGAATTGTTGCTCAAAAAAATTAAAATTTTATATGTCGCTTCCAAACAATTGGTGATAAACAGAAGATAATAATGCTTGTGAAGAATCCCAACAAAAAAAATCATATACACACCTAAACATGCTATGAGATATCTCTCAAAGCAATACATGGCGAATGCCTCGTAACAGTCCCGCATCAGTTCACAGATAAATGCAACATTTGAGTTCAGTAATGAGAAGAACTGCAAGCAGAATAAGAACGGTCATCCTATTGGCATTGAAGAAAAGAAAAGTAAAGCTGTAATATATAACACATCCAAGTTTGCAAACGACAAAATGTGGCTATTTGAAGCTCTGCACATGTAAAAAAAGGACTAGCTAAGAATTCCCATACTCAAGAGGGACACAATTAGGGCAATGTAACTATGTAAGCATGTAAAGACATGATCATATATGTTCTAAACTATAAAGAGATCTATTACATGAATTATTACCACACAATAGAAGCAAAGAAAATTAATGAGAAAACTAGTAAGATGATGAAAACAAAGCTTATGTTATCCCTTTCCAAATATTTAGAGTCTTATTCTCATTCCAAGTATTAGAACTGTGTCATTACACTAAACTAATTTAACTGCAATAGCAGCTGATCATACCAAAATGTTTGTCGACGTTTTGGTCGACAGATTTTTCCAGATTATTCCGGGGTTCGGCAGTGGGGGTTCAAATATTGTGGAAATCTCTGACACATGAACACACGGTTTTTACCCAGGTTTGGGCCTCCCTGAGTACAACAAATTCTAAGCCCTATGTCCTGCTGGTGTGTCTTTAACTTGGATGCCAATGCATTACACCTTATCGCTCTCTGGCTTCTGGTCCTCTTCTTACAAGGAGCTACTACTCCTTATATACTACCATGGGGCACATAGGTGCTTGTAACATACAACTTGCTACATACATCATCATTGATTCTATCCTATCTACCCTACTATTCCATCACATCACTGGCCTAATCACCCTGGTACATACATCTCCCTCTAGTTGGGTTGGCACCTCGGGGTCGTCATATGGGAAGTCCCCTTTTCTGAAGGGGAACGGGGTGTGATGACCATGCCGGATACGCGAGATCAAACACATTAAATGCAAGGTGACCTATGATAGTCATGCGGATTTAATGTGGAATGGCCCACAGCTGTGCATACACCTAGGCCTAGTTGTCCTGGTTGTCTGGCTTGACTGTTGGGCCCAATCCTTGACCAGGAGGTGGTCGAGGGATCTGCTAGGGTCGTTTGTTGGGCCCACGGAGAGAAGTCCTCGACCAGGGGATGGTCGGGGGCTCCACAAGGGCCCCCTTCTGCCATCTGGCATTGGTCTGTGGTGGTCAACTTGCCATCCTGCTCGACTGACTAGCTCGACCACGTCCTCCTGGTCATGGTCGTTCTCGAGGAGCCATGGTGCCATTGAGGGGGTCAGGGGGTGCCCCTATGGTTGGGCCTTGCTATGGACTCATTGCCACGTATGCCAGATCGCGCACCACCAACGATTAAGGTTAGTCCTGCACTCCTGCCCTCTCTGGAGATAACATGAGGTTCACAGGGTACCCTGGTTCTCTTGACACTAACAACGTTGGAAAGCATTGTAAGCATTGTAAGAGCAGCTGGGTATACTTACTGATTGAACAGCATATACTGGAACCATCAGAATAAGACCAATCAAGAAATTTTGCTCCTGCAAAGGACACAGTAATTAACTGACTTAAAAACAGCACAGTAGAAAAGAACAGGAATGGCAGCCCCTTACTCCCTTATTCCTGTCTAAAATATTTTATATCAAAATATATTCTGTATTCTACTAATTCTGATGGAATCATGAAAGAAAACTACCTCAGGTTGATGGTATGCGCAGAGATGCTCAAATATTAGAAATAAGGACAAAACAAGTGCAGCAGTCACAGATGTTCCTGCACTCACAATCGGCCAGCTCGGTAATGACTCTGTCACTGAAAGAAAGCCAGGAGAAAACATTCTCCCTGATCGACCCAAACAAGTGCTCACATGTATCAGCACCACAATGAAACGGATCACATTTTTCAGTGTCATACTGTAAGACACAGTGACGTGGGTAAAAAATCTTGTGATCTGTTCTTTTTATCTGAAATTCCTGTCTTTGTACTTCTACAGGCTAGAGAGTTCCAGCATTCAGGAACTGAGGAGCAAATCTTCTTTTGTACTTCTTTGGTACGCAAAAACTCTCTTTAGTCTTCTACAGTACTTCTCTCTGGAGCATGCTGGTCCTTCCCTATGAATCCAAAATTGGATGAATTATTATCTAAGGAGTACTTGATTTCATGAGCAACATAAGACTTCAGGACACACTAGCTGTCATACAATAACATGTATGGAAGCAATAAACTATAAGAAGATCTAACTGTTCTTCTCAACAACTGGTCCACAACTAAACCACCAACCAATGACCCACTTAACAAATTAGGAAATGACGCGAGCAGCTGCAAATTGATGGAATAACAAAAGCAGCATGAATACAAAGTCCACGACGCAACTCATACACAAATAACACGGGTTAACAATCACAAAATAAATTGCATGGCTCCAACCTACTAGTGATTTGGCGACCACTCCACTGGCCACAGTAGCTAATAGCAGCCGTACGAACTAATTGACGAGTAATTCATGAGCATAGCTTCCATGCTCCGCGGGAGCTCCATGATATAGGGGAAATCAGAACAGGCATTTGTTTAGAACCACTCAAAACTCTACTGGTACCGCGGGCTCTCGATTTCCCCCCTCACGAACCGCGCGAAACCACACTGCATTGACGAAAGGGATCAGCGATTCGTGCAACAACCCGTTCCCCCTCCGCCTCACGCCAAAACCATCCTATCCCGAACTCCAAACCGCTAGGAAAAAACACCAGGTTTTCGAGGGAATAAAGCAGCAGCAGCAGCAGCAGGCGCATCCATCCGACACCCCAGCGGATCGACCAGCGAGCAGATTAAACCGGGAGAGCGAGCGGGGATGGGGGAGAAGGCGGCGCTCAACTGTGGAGCCCGGAGCGGCGAGCAGATCGCACCAAGGGGGCAGAGGAGGAAAGCCTCCGCCTCGCCTCTCTCCACTTCCGCTTCCAACGAGACGATTTTTATTTTTCCTCGTTTTTTTTCCTTTCGTTTGTTCGAAGAAATGTCGTCTGGGCTCGGTCCACGGTACACGAGAGCGACGGGTCTCTCTTGTGCGCCTCCGCCGCTGTTTGTATCTGCGAGTGTGGGGCCACGTGTCATTGCCAGAGACACGTAGGGCCATCGTCCGAACTCCGACGTGGCATGACATGGTCGCCGGCTGGAAGGGTAAGGAAATTGACATAATCAATTCACTTACTACAATTCTTGATCTTTTATAGAAAGGATGAAACTAACCTATGGACCCAATGAATAATGTTCGCATCAAACGTTTAGTTTTAATTACTCAAGCATAACAATAAAAATATTACATATAGTTATTTCTTAATATTGCAAACAATATCACAAAATACTTCATCCGTCTAAAATATTTTTTAACAACATGATTGATAGAATATTTTTCGATGAGCGTTGAAACATTATTTGATTTTTTAGATCATAGAAACTCATAAATTAAGCATTATTGTTATAGAAACCGACTTAATAACTATCAATTATAACAACAACATGTTAACCAGTTATTATGGTAACTGAAAATCCGATTATCATTAACAACCACTAATCGGTTCTTAGGTTCGGTAACGGTTTTGTCAACCTAGCCATAAGCCGCCATTAGGTAGGCTAACCGATGGGCCGCTTTCATGAGCACTTAGCTCTACTGGACTGTGATTAGTACCATGGGCTTATGGGCCCACGAAACGCATGAGCTGATGGCCTATCTAAGAACAATTCGGCTATGCGCAGCCCATGGGCGGAGTTAGATGCGGCCCATGTGACATGAAGTAACGGGCACGGCAATGGTCGGTGCACCATTTTTCCGGTTGAGATAGAGGGGACTGGTCACCGGTGAAAGGTCGCTCTCTTCCGCTGTAAGGTTGACTGCGTTGGAGAGTCCCTTACATATATTAACAGTGTTAAGAAAACTTTTTTGTTCTAATTTTTATGTAGATTGACTGAGTAATGTGGTTTAGTTAATTGGAGTCTATTAATTATTAATTATGTATGTATTTAATCTAAGAAACAAGCTCAAAATCTAAGGTTTTGTTGAATAAACTTTAAATTTTAAAAATAAAGTTTATGCGGCTTCAACCAAGAGGTTAGGAAACATGTTCCTGGTAATGTCCTAAAGTTCTAATGAGATGGTAGATATAATTTTTACGATTCATTCAGAAATCGAGTTGTCTCTGACGCGAAACACCAACTACTCGTCGAACAGACCCAGCGGCGACAGGCAAAGACGAGCTCCAGCGTCCGTGTCTCCCCACTCCCATAGTGACACCGCGCCAGACACTTGCGAGATCCAGAACCCGAACCCCCTCCCCTACACAGCTACACTAGCAGAGTAGCAGCGGCCAGCCTGCGTGCGTTAGCTCGGAGAGGGGGGAAATGGCGGTCGCGGGAGGCGGGTACAGGGCGGAGGACGACTACGACTACCTGTTCAAGGTGGTGCTCATCGGCGACTCCGGCGTGGGCAAGTCCAACCTCCTCTCCCGCTTCACCAAGAATGAGTTCAGCCTCGAGTCCAAGTCCACCATCGGGGTGGAATTCGCCACCCGCAGCCTCCAGGTCGACAGCAAGGTCATCAAGGCCCAGATTTGGGATACCGCCGGCCAGGAGAGGTACCACTCGATCCACTCGCTCGCATTCGTGCAGATTTGTTGCTCACCTTCTTGGGCGCTCTGTTTGATGTGGGAAAAACGACATCTTGGTTGCCACATTTGCTTGATCTTGGGTTCTTGCGCAGTTGCAGACTTGCTGTTACTCATTTGCTCGCTTTCTTACATGTCTAGGAGCTAAATTGGCAGTGCTATTTTGTAACTGAATTGCGATCTGGGGAAATTGCCGTGAACTTTAGGATCTACCTTTACAGTAAAATTGCTCTGCATCTCAGCATTGGTAGATGGAGATTCAGTTAAAAATGGGATCTTGGGGGTGGTCGAGTGGTTCAGATGTCCATTGGTTGTTTCTACTGGGTAGATGGGCGGGCAACCTTCGATAGTTGGTGGTTAGCATGTCAAATTTTGTTACGCGTTACTACTCGTTTTTAGTTCATAGAAGTGAAAAAATTAACTGGCCTCCTTTGCATGATATTTCTGCTTACCACTAAGAAAGTAAGATATGCTGTTGATGGTTTAGTTAATTAGTTTGATGGTCATTTGCTAAATGTGGGTGAATTGGATAATCAAGATGGCTAGATGAGCTTGAAGTGAAACTAATACTGCTAACAGTGGTTAATTTTCCAAGACAGTAAAGACAAAGCAGGTTGGTACTCCTGATTTTATATAGTGTGGTATTTGCTAGAGCCATCATAATTCAACTTTGGATTATTAGACGAGTGGTGATTATGAATGATTTGCATGCATGAACTGACCATGTCATATGACATTTCTAAACATTTTTGTGAAGAATTTGATATTCACCAATATCTGTGCATTAGATATCCCATATACGAATGCAGTTCTCCATCTAAAACAAATGACACTGTTGTCGCACCTAGCCAGCATCTCTGTTCATGGATTGTAATGCCGTGTAAAGTGGCAGCAGTTGCAATGGCTTTTTATTTATTTAATTTTTATTGAGTCACATGAGCTGATTAAGATGGCATGCTCAACCATTCTTCAAGCTAGCCCAACTTGAGTCATTCAAACGGGAAATTTTGTTTGCTGGCTGAAACGGCTCAAGTTCATTTGGGAAGTTGCCAAGAAACAAAACTGGCAAAAGTCAGTTCCTGGCAGAGAGTGAGACACACACACACAGAGGCAAAGTTGATTCATAACCGTAGAGTTTGTACTCTATCAATAGTTTTTCTTACAATTTCATTGAATAGACCATTGGAGTCATGGGTTAAATCATGTGAAATTCATTCTAGATGGTAGTCATGGGTTACAAATTCATTCTATAAACTCCCTAAGGCCCTAACTACGTCGGATAGAGCACCCTTTTTTGTGTGGTTTCCAGATAGTCTGGTTTAGTCCAGTCCTGGTAGTTTATATCTACAGTTCTAGATTTATCTGTACTGACTGGTTGCTGCTTGTCAGCAGTGAGTGGGATTACCATAAAGAAATGCTAATATTCTACCAAGTACATCCTAGGCTATGTGATATGCCTGTGCTCATTCGATCTGTCACTGCCAGAAAATAAAAGAGGAGGAGAATCTCCTATCATCATTTCTTGTCTTACTGCTTTATGGTTTGTTTAGGCCTTATGGAGCTTAAGATTCTGAGAAGTATCTAGTTGATGACAATTTGAAGAAGCTAGTACTTCTCAGCTTCTGTATATTAGTTTATTTCTAAATTCTGTAGCTACTAAGTTTACAATCCGAGGGAATATCCAGACTATTTTGGGAGCTGGAGATTCTGAGTAGCTGCAACTGCTAGAAGCTTCCCAAACAGGGCCTTTCCTTGTCTCATTTGTCTGTGTTTTCTATCTCTGTAGTGTTTGGTAATCATGTACCATTGCCATTCTGTATCTTTTCAGGTATCGTGCTATTACTAGTGCCTATTACCGGGGAGCTGTGGGAGCATTGCTGGTCTACGATGTCACCCGCCGTGCTACATTTGACAATGTGGCACGTTGGCTAAGGGAGCTCAGAGACCATACCGATCCTAGCATCGTCTGCATGCTGATTGGCAACAAATCCGATCTCCGTCATCTGGTGGCCGTCTCAACAGAGGATGGCAAAGAGTTTGCTGAAGCTGAGTCTATGTACTTCATGGAAACATCTGCCCTGGATGCCACCAATGTGGACAATGCATTTGCAGAGGCCCTGACTCAGATATACCAGATTGTGAACAAGAAGTCAGTGGAGGCACCAGAGGATGGGTCAGCTGCCCCAGGCAAAGGAGAGAAAATAAGCATCAAAGATGATGTCTCTGCACTGAAGAGAGCTGGATGTTGCTCAAATTAAGACAATGGCACACGGTTTATTGTTCATTTTCCGAGTAGGGATGCTCAGGGTATACTGTAACAAATATATTCAATTCTCGCTCTGGTCATGGTGTTGTTGAGGGTTAGGGTGATTCAACTATCATTCAAACTAGAAACTACCAGTTTAAATTATCAACTCTTGATTTGCTCTTTGTATCAAACTGGTTGTGGTGTTGTTTGCTGCATGTACTCTGTTGACAGATGAATCAGGGAAGCAACCTATATCCATTGTTTGATACTGTCTGCTCTGATTTCCTTATATAAGAGACCATATATTGGACCGCTACCAATGGTAGCGATCCTAGGTTTTACTAGGACGCACTCGACGCAATCATCTGTTACCGTAGAGCACCGCGGAGGCGACGGCGTCGACGGCCCGGACCAGCTGCGCGGAGACGAGGAGCACAGAGGCCGGCACGCGGAGCAGCAGCAGCAGCGCCACGATGCCGTACGCCGTGGCCGCGTCGGAGCTGTACACGCAGTACGCCCGGCTGCTCGCGTCGACGCCCAGGGAAGC
>KE373354.1:119087-130359 GCA_000418225.1 Zizania latifolia | reverse complement strand
CTTCAAGAGAGGGATGAATTTATTGTGGACATCAAGGAACGTTTGGAACAAGCACAACAATATTATAAGCTCTACTATGACCGTCATCATAGGCTGGTTGAGTTTCAGGTGGGCGATTGGGTGTGGCTTCGGCTTTTCCACCGTCCAATCGCTTCACTGCAACTTGAGGGTCATGGGAAACTCAGCCCAAAATTCTTTGGTCCGTACCAAGTTCTGGAAAAGACGTATTATCATTATTCCAAAAAATGACCTACAGAGTAGAATAGCCCGTGATAAGAAGGAGCTCTTAGTTCAATGTGCAGGGCTTCCTTCATGTGAAGCTTCCTGGATTCCTTTGTCAGAATTTTATACGTGCTTTCCAGAATTCAAGCTCGAGGACAAGCTGCTTCTAAAGGAGGGGAGAGATGTCAGGTGAGGAATTACCTACAGCAGGCGCAAAAGGCAGTCCGACTAGGACAAGGGATCCAATCTGTGTAGAACAGGGACAGCCAGGATCCAGCAAATCTATAAGATTAGTAATAGTATTTCCTTTTATGGTGTTAGGATAAGGTTGCAATAGATATTTTCCAATTAAGTATTAGAGTTAGAGTTCAATTCCTATTTGAATTGCTTCTGGTCTGGCCGAACCCTCTAAGGGGTATGGCTGTATATATATCTAAGGTTTCTAAGCAATAAAGAACATCAAGATTGAAAGTTAATTCTTCTTATTAGCCCTGCCTCGTTGGTGCGTCTGCCAACACGGCTCCGCCGCGCCGACGAGGTCTACGGCCACGTCTAGCTGTTCCTTTCAAATATAATTTGAGATCTAGATCTCACTTATCTACAAATCAAGCCTGTGAGAGCAAAGCCGGTTAATTAGCACAAGTGTGTTGAAGGCTCATAAATTAGGTCATAGCTGTACTTATCTGGTCAATGGAAACGACAGAAGAGTTCAGTATTGGCATCACAAGCTATGAATTGATGCATAGTGTCAGAATGGGCAGTTTACAATTTGCATCGGATCAGGGAGAGGACCAACTCCATTACTCACTAATTAGCATGAATCCTCCAATAGTATGGAGCTAACTTTTAAGCTCAGCTAACTAATTAAGCGCCCACTTGGTGATAAAGCTTGTTTGAGCTTTAATTTATAATCTATGGTCACATTTATATTGTAAAACTTAATTTTAGAATCATTTTAGATGTTTTGGTTGTTTTATCTTTTTTTAAAAAAATTAGCTTTTAACATGCTAGGAATATAAATATAGGGGACCCTTTATGGTGCCCCATTTATCTTCTTAGGGTAAGAGGTTAGATTAATCTCAGCTTGATTTTATTTAATTAACTAAAATAAAATTAATTTTTACCGGCTACACCCGGTTATTACCCGTGCCCACCCGTGAGTCTTTGGAGATCGAACCTCGAACCTGTGATTCCTAAGTCATGTCTCTTCCACTGAGCCACAGACTTCTTTATACTTTTGGAATTTTGGAAGACCTTATATTTTTGGGCCACAAGATTTTGCTCCACAAAAACAGATTTTACTCTGATTACACGAACAACAGAACAGAAGTATAGCTATGCATGCTCCGGCATGGCAAATACTGATTTTCCTCTGATCATGCGAACAACAAAACGAGAGTATAGCTACGCATGCATGCGCATGATTCACTCTTGCATGGTAAAACAAGAATAATGGACTGTATGCATGCCCAACACAAATAGAAGGATAGCAATTATATTATATCTATGCGCATGATTCTAAATAGAATGGAAAGATTATGTATACATGAGAACTAAAAAATCAGAAGAATATCAACTACTTAATGCGCATAATTTTAAATGTAATGAGATATGACCTATTATCTTAGGAAGTAACAGGTCACCCTAATCAAATCTCAACCGTTAGATGAAATAGAATGGACGGTCCATATATCTTGGGGGTGTCATAAAATTTTCTAAATATAAAAATCTTATTCTCAAATTAGTTTTGGTTGCTGGTTTACATGTCTTTGACATATAATACTATGCAACATTTTCTAGCTTTTTCGTTCAACGGCGGCGACCAATCCAGTTACTTCAACAGCGGCGCGTACGGGTCGCTGGACTGCCTGTTCGACGGTGGCGACGCCGCCGGGCAGGCAAACGTCGCCGGCGTGAGCACGGCCGGGGCTCTGGAGCTTCGGCGACGGCTGTCTCGTTAAAACATTATGTTTCTCTAAGTATAAAATAGTATATGTGTGTATGTATGTATGTATGTATGCATACATGCATGGCTTGATTAGGCTCAAATCATGACATTTTTAATAAATTTGGTTTATGGCAATACTTGTCGTTTTAGCTATGGCAATATGGTTAAGGAATGAACCGTGGATATATAATTTATGAAAAGAAGGGATACTTTTCGTAGAAATAAATTTCCACGGTCAGTCACATGGATTTTCACAGCTCAAGCTAATCTAACCCCATTTTCATAGGTGGTTGAATTATGTAACCGGTTGTGAAAATTGATTTTCGTTTGTTGCATATTAGACGTCTATAGAAATTTTACAGGTTGTATGGCACACCATCCGCCTATAAATATATCAAAATATTTATTTATAAAAATGTATTCTATAGTAGTGTTGTCGCTGGATCCATCAATCCCAGGAGAACTTGGGAGGAAACATTGAACCAAACTATCCATATTTCTCTCCAGCCAAAAAAAATAAGCAATATTCTCGGAAGCTTATAACTTAAGCTTTGGTTTTTGTTATCTCTAGGAATACTTTATTTGATATTTGAACATTGTTTTATTCTGTTTGTCTAAAATATACTAGCGGTACTGCTATTTTGCTAGTAAAAATACTTGCATCCACGTCGTCTGAAAACCATTCCAAGGTCCAAACACCGCAGGATCGAGCAGCGTGTTGTTGACAATTACTTCTAATATATTCAATATATCATACGCAAGGGTAGAAAACTGATGTCATATAAGTTCAATTCAAAACTTTATTTATTTATGGCTGGAGTGAGTATGTTTTTAGGGCTTATTTTGGATCTCCTAAATAAAGAGCAAATTACAATCATATTGGGCAGAAATTAGATCTCATATAATATATGTTGGAGAGTTCATATTCATGTACAGAACTTTATTTATTTATGGCCAGAGTATATTTTTGGTCTGGACCGTTTTCCCTAATTAAAGAGCAAATTACGATCATATTAGGTAGAAATTAGATGTAATATATGTTCGAGATTTCATACTTGTCTACAAAACTTTATTTATTTATGGCCAGAGTGAGTATATTTTTAGGGCTTATTTTGGGTCTGGACTGTTTCTCCTAATTAAAGAGCAAATTACAATCATGTTGGAATACATATTTTCCCAATTAAATATTATAATAGAACAGGAACCTTCCAGCTCTTTATTATTTCTCAACAGCAATTCATTTTATTAATTATATATATATAGTTGGGAACCTGTTACCGGCTGCTGGTTACCATAGTACCTAGGCTGGATTAACATGGTTACCAACTTAATTATCACTAAATTTGGTCTAATTTAGTAGTTATTAGATTGATTTTTATAAAATGTTCTGCAGCGAAACAGTGTGAAAGGTTGTTCTGTGAACCGTGACATTCATCCTACCATAGTAGGAACATTAAACATACTTAAACAAATGACAAAAAGTACAGAAGTACAGAAGTACAGAATTACAGAAGTACATAAAGACACTGTGAGTGATTGAGAAGACATGCTTAAACAAAATAAGTAGTAGGTGGATAACAATGCTGCTTAGCCTTTGCATCTGCTCTAATCCCTTTATTAGCTGTGTCGTTGATCAGTCCAGCTAACCTTACACTAAGTTTTTGTTGTTATAGGAGAGGGCCATCGCTCTTGGTGCCAGAGTGCAATCATTGCTAAGTAATCAGCTTGACCCATTGCAGCCCTGATGATCCTTCATGATAGAAATTTTTTCGGCCATCTAAGGTGGTACCGTCTCACTTCTTTTTTTATAAATTAGGGGTAAAAGCTTTTTTTATAAATTAGAGGTAAAAGCGAATTGGATAATATTCGATCCGAATTCAAATCTAGTCGAATTAAGGATGCGGTAGAGGTTTTTTTTTTGAAATCCAGTGGATTAAAATTTGGATTTGGAGTTTTCAATATAGATGTAGATATAAATATGATATCGGTAAAATCTGAAATCCTTATGGATACTTATGGATAGAAAGAATTTTAGCCATCTAAGGCGGTCTACCCCCACTTCTTTAAAAAAAATTATAATATTGTGCTGCTTGGTGTTAGAAATACAGAGGCATGTTTACGCACAAGTGCTTCGTGTTGATGATCGAACAACTATGTCAGGATTCGAGAGGAGATAAGACCTAAAAAACTGAAAGCAACGCAAATCGATTAGTAGCATCATCCAAGTGTTCTACAAAGCTAATCACGATACGGAATAGATTAGCCGCCCTTCATGGAAAGGACAAGAGAATTTCAGATTGGACCTCCACTTTTAATGAAGTTTCACTTTGGACGGTCTTTTCTTTTTACTCTTTTTCGTGGTCATAATCTACCACGATACGTATTTACTTTAGTCATGCCCCTATTTTCTCCACTACCGTGTTAATATCTTTCACCTACCGGGTAGATACAAGTATCGACAAAGTAAAATCTAAAGTAAAAAAAAAAAAGCAAGAACATGGAGTTAAAAACGAAAAAATATGTTAAAGATGGCGTAAAGTAAAACTTATGTAAGAAAAGGGAGTTCAACTTAAAATTCAATATAAAAGTTCGTTAATAATTGTGGCCAAAGCCGAGCGGAGTGGACAGTGACGCGGCCGATCGGAAGTAGGCTACCAGCTGGACGTACGCATGCGTACGCGTTTGCCACGAGCCAGTGGGAACTGGGAAGAAGCAGCAGCGATCGATTCACCGGACGCTTCGCAAATCGCAATTTGCGAGCTGAATTGGCATAGAAATGTGATGATTCTTCTGCGCGTGGATGATGGATGGATGGATGGATCATGGATGAGATGAGGACGACGCGGCTCGCTAGTTCGTGTTTGGCCAAACACGGCGACTGATCATTGCATTGGTGTGGAAAAGTGAAGATGGGGCGTGTGTTTGCTCGCTTTAATAAAATCGTGGATTGGCTGATTGCAGACGGTGACCGGACAACAGTAAACAACTATTCTCTCCGGTTTAATAAATTAAATCATTTTATATTTATATCAAAAATTATTTAAAATAAGTCATTTTATATTTTATTATGTATTTTAGATATCTGTACCCCTTATGGCGTACTACTTTCTCATCGTTCCCGTGTTGTCTTTACTCTCACACTGTATTTAATAAAAGTAAACGAGAAAAGTACACATTAATTAATTACTCCTTTATATCTGAAATCATATCTAAAATAACTTATTTTTAGAAATCAGGGAGAGTAATTATTAATAACTATTATTGATCTAGTTTAACTATAACCAGTTTAGTTATCGTTGACAATCGATTGACATGTAACCTTTTGAAACTATGGTTATTGAGACGGTAACTACGATTTTATTAATGTTAGCGTCACCATGTTTGGCTAGTGAAAGGGTGGATCTAATGCGTATGTATTATTGTTATCTTTCTCTGATTTAATACTGCTAACATTAGTTTGGTCATTCAGTGACCTTAATTTTTATTAAAAATCATTCTCATTTGTTAAAAATTTATAGTAATTGATCTAAAATATTAAATCTATCCCTGACTTGTCGAGTCAAACCAGCAAACCATCCTGCCATCCACTTGGCAGAGGCCGGTCACGATGGACCAGCAAATATCTCGCCACTTGGGCAGAGGGCCACGTGTTCATGGTTATCTTGTTTGAGATGGCTTCTTGGCTGTGCTGATTTAGATCTCTGCATTTGGTAAATCAAATGTGAGATGGACAGTGTAGGTCCGACTAGCCGCTTGTCTAGGCAGATTTACCAAGGATGGCAAATAAGTACAAACTCCAATTTACGATATTTGTCATATTTGATTTTAGATATAATGTTTGACTAACAATTTTGTTACATAATAAATTATATAATTAAATTATGATCTAAAGTATTATACTGATATCTAATAGTTAGAGTTATTTGTTTTAATCTTATTTTGAAGCTAATGGCTAAAGGTGTCTATTTTCGGTCAAAACCGACAAGCATTCACGAAGAGAAGATGTATTATAAGTTTACAAACATAAAAATTAATTATATTCAATTCTAAAGAGTATATAGACATGTGAAAAAATACAACATATTATAAGATCGACATATATGATATATCTAGCCATACAAGATCGTCAGAGGAGATAGTAGTGTAACATATGAACATCTCCTATCCATCTTTTTAAAGAGTAATTATATCTATCTATAGTATTAAGACTATGGTACCCTTTGATATAGCTTGGAGATCTACAATATCATATATTTTTTGTAAGCAGTAGCTTAAGTTTCTACTCAGAAGCATAAAGTGTCTTCCACAGTTACAATTACCATCTACTTGAAGTTTGTAAACCAAGAGTACAATAGTAACAACGGTAACCAAACCTATCTAGCCACCATCGGTAACCGGTCGGCCAACCATTATAGTTAACTCTAGCTACTGCTACTGAAAAAACTTTACAACTATCTTCAACCGTTTTCATGTACCTCGTAGATTAAACCGGTGCTAGTTACACCTAACCTATGTAAAATAGTCACTAAAATTTCTGATAATAATGTGTGACATAGGTTAAAATGTCACACCTCATTTCACAAATTTTCACTTAAAAATACAACTTCCATAAAGAGGGGAACAAGTCCTCAAGGAGTTATGATCCAGCAGCTGGCATGCCATGCCAGGTGGCTTACCGGTTGCCATGTAGATATGCCATGTCATCTCGAAGCTAACCGGTGCGTGCCATGTGGCGTCTTACCCGTTCTAACTTTCCCAAGTATCCACTAATCCATCCAAGCTTGTGTTTATAAGTAAAAAAAATGATGATTTGTCATTATTACGATAACTCTTTTATTATGTTCATCTCGTGACATTGAAACATAAGATTATATACTTTATAATATGTAGAACGAAAAAATCAAAATTAAATTTTTAGTAATAATAAATTATCAAATCTTTATTTTATAAATATATAGTATGGCCACAAAGAAAGGGTTCGCTCGCTTCAATTCGCAGCACACTAAAAAACACAACGAACACGTAAAAAAGGTCGGAGAGAAGTGGGAGACCTACACAGCGAACAATGTGCGGCGGCGCCATCCTCGCCGAGCTGATCCCGCCGCCGACGCGCACCGCGTCGGAGCGGGTGACTGCCAGCCACCTGTGGCCGGCGGGCTCCAAGAACGGCGGCAAGAACAAGAAGCAGCACAGGGGCTTCTCCGAGGTCGACGACTTCGAGGCCGCCTTCGAGCAGTTCGACGACGACTTCGACTTCGACGACGGAGAGGAGGAGGAGGAGGAGGACGACTTCGGGTCTCGACCCTTCGTGTTCGCCTCCAAATCTCCAGGTAATTCGCATAACATCGTTGCGCGACGCGGCGGCAGAAATGTTCGTCCGCGTTCTCGTGTCCGATCGCTACGTGCCCGTGACGGCTCGTGGTTTGATCTCACCGGAGAGATCGGTTCTTTGTGTAGTAGCCTACGACGGGAGCGCGGCGCGGGCGGCGAGCAAGAAGAAGAAGCGCGGTCGCCACTTCCGCGGCATCCGGCAGCGCCCATGGGGCAAGTGGGCGGCGGAGATCCGCGACCCGCACAAGGGCACCCGCGTCTGGCTCGGCACGTTCAACACGCCCGAGGAGGCCGCTCGCGCCTACGACGTCGAGGCGCGCCGCCTCCGCGGAAGCAAGGCCAAGGTCAACTTCCCTACCACGCCCAGCGCGCGCCCACGCGACGCCGGCAAACAGAGGGCCGCGCCGAAACAGCAATGCATGCCGGCGACAGAGCAGGCCGCTGCTCCACGCGGGCAGAAGCGGGAGGCGCCGCCCGTCAAGCCTGAAAAGATGGCAGGATCAGGACCTTTCTTCACGGACAGCTTCGTCGGCCTGACGACCGCCCCCGCCGCGCCGCCGCCGGTCATGGCGACCTCCTTCACCGACAGCGTCACGTCGGAGTCCGGGAGCCCCGCGAAGAAGCCCCGGGCCGACTCCTCCTCCGAGGGGAGCGTGAGCGTCGGCGGTGACAGTGCTCTGGGGTTCGCCGACGACCTGGAGTTCGACCCGTTCATGCTGTTCCAGCTCCCCTACTCTGACGGATACGAATCCATTGACAGCCTCTTCGCCAGCGACGCGATCCAGGATGCCAACAGCGCCAACAATGACATGAACAGCGTCAACCTGTGGAGATTTGATGAGTTCCCAATCGACGGCGCTCTTTTCTGACGTACCTCTCCATGCGATGCAGATCGTGCGCTCAGTTGTAAGCGTCTCAATTTACCATTTTGGCTACTGTTCCTTCAGTTCATCAAGATTAAACCTTGCTCAAATACCGTTTCTTGGTTCAGGGAACATCGATGATGGATGTTTAAATGGAGAACGGGTGCAGCTGATCGGAGATTTGGAAAAGTTTGCTAGTGTTTGTCAAAATTATATTGCACTGTTTGTGTCTGCTCCTTAGATCCTGAATCTGTACTGTACTGCTGGCCTTACGATGAAAACTATACTCTGTAACTCTTCGATAATCTGTGCTACTTTTACGTGTTCTTCGTCGTCTGTTGGTCAATAGTCCTATGAAACCGGCCATGCCGGCGATATCGTCTATTATTGTGGCCGTGGTTGTTGATGTCAAAATAATCCTGTGAAACTGGTCGGTCCTGTCGGTGTGCATGTACCACCGATCCATCTTTTGATCCTGTCATGTTGAGATCATGAGATGGCTCATGTAAGAACCTGATAATTTTGCTGGATCCAGTCCAGTGGTAATGTATTTGATTGTACAACTGCAATTTTGCTTTGTCGTGCAGCTAATTCAGCTGTTGCAGAACAAAAGGTGAAGTTTTTCACCGTCCCAGTGGCTCGTTTGCGAAGCAGCAATCCTGAAGAAGATCAGAAAACGCTCGTGCAGTCTACATTTCCTGAAAGTTTGTATCTTTGTACAGTCCTGTCTGCTGGCAATCCTGTTTGCCACTACACATCTCATCTCATATTCTCATGCCCTATGTTGCAGATTGCAAAAAAAATTCTCTCTTTTTCAGCTGGGAATTTTTATTCAGGAACAAGACTGCTACGAGGGATGGGAAAACCGACGCGCAATTCGGTGGGCGCCTTACGGAAACCAGTGGATTGTAATTTAGGCAGCAATTTGCACAAATTGCTCTTATCTTTGCTTCCTCGACGAGGCTCTGACAGCAACTGCGCCCAACTACATTCCAAAATAAGTTGGGTTGCCGGATTCTTAAGCAGATTGGAAAAAAATTTAGATGCGCATGAACAACAAGCAAAGGCAAATACCTAACGAGGAGAGAACTTGGCAAGGTCTGCACAACTAGCATTGTTTATATGCTATTATAATTTATACATAGGGATGACAATGTATTTATAAATGGCACCTATTAGAATAAAGCTTATTTATTAAAAAACTGTGTAACAAGTAATTATGAGATATCATAAATTTATAAATATATAACAAATATAAATATATGCAACAATATAAAACAAATATGTGTCTTGTAGTATATGTTAATTATGTGATATGCTAAATTGCATATACATATCGGATATACATACTCATGCGTTTATAGATTTGGGTGCTATAATACTACACCCATACCCACAAACTTTATGTGTATGACTTGCACCTATTAATAGACACGGATGAAAATTTAAGTTTGTACACATATCCTAATGAGGTAAAAACCCTTGGAGTTTTAGTTCCTATCGACATCCCTAATTATACTCCATGACCATTACATGCTACCTAATCTCTCCTTCAGGCTTTAGACTTAGTTTGATAGATTGAGATCCCGATCCATTTCATATGGATGAGCCGAGATTTTAGTTAAATTTTAAATTAAAATCCCAGCCCATCTATATGGAATAGGTCTAGAACGCAACCCGTTAAATTAATCCTTAGAGTGCCAAATTAATCCTCAGAGTGCAAACCTCTAAAAAGAAAAAATATCTCTCCTTCAGAAAACTACTAGTTGCACTATTCTACTCTGCAGACAACTAGCCCGGCAGGATAAACCAATTCAGTGATCAATGATTCTCCATTGAAGATTGGATCCGCCATACATTGTCCTTGATAAAAACTTGTATGGGTGTTCAAATGGCTGCTTGAACCTGCTCCACTATCTGAATAATTTGCCCTGCACAGCCTAAGAAAAAGTACAGAATCTTCAGTCCTATTGATGATTGTTGTTTTCTAGCTGAGATGTCAGCACTGGCCGTTCTTCTGACAAAAATCTTGCTAGATCAATGCAAGAAACTGAAGAATAAGTACCATCATCACCAGCTCCCCATTTCTTTTTCTCGGAGAACTACAGCTTGGACATGCCTGTGGAGTTGCGAATATCCTCCAGATTTGCCTGTAGACATGAAGTGCTTTGCAACAATTTAGGGCCTATTTGTTTTATTTTCTGACAGATACAACTACTTCTAGAATCTAAAACTAAAATAAACGGTCCTAATTATAAACTCAGATTATGAGAATTAGTAGATGTATAATCTGAAAATAAACTAAAATCTAGAAGCTGGGAAACATCAGCTTCTCTAGATTTTCACTAACTAGATACGCAGACTATCTACTACTCAAACCAGCTAAATAGATACTCGGACCAGCTAACTACTAAGAATTTATAGCTGAAACAAACAGGACCTTAGATTTGGTTCTGGAATCGCATCAGCAGATAGAAGCTCTTCTGATCATTCTTCATTTCCATCGAAGAAGCCCGGTAGGGAGTAGTGACCGACTGCACATCCATAACACATGAACTCTGTGCAAAAATTTGCTCCTCCGTTAGCAAGAACTTTGCCAAGACGACAGCATTAAGAAAGAGAGGAGATGTGGAATACAGATGTGTTAACGGCGAAATTTGGTAAAGCCCAAACCCAGTATAGTTTCGGCATGGTTGATGGAATTTGAGGAGTCTGGTCAAGACACGATCATAATACATACGTGTGACTAGATAAAGATATAAAGGAGCCGAATAATTCCGTTATGAAGATAAAGGTAGAGTCGGTTACAATTATATCTACGTAGGATATAAGTCTCCGGACTATAAATATGTAACGTTTATGTTCAGTTTAGCATCATCAAATCAATCAACAAAACAAATTCTCGGCG
>KE373354.1:81586-93189 GCA_000418225.1 Zizania latifolia | reverse complement strand
ATAAACTAAGATATCGAACTCAACCGATGAAGCCTCAGATTAACACATTTGATCTAAACCACGCATCTGATACAGCATGATTGATACATAAACTAAGATATCGGACCTAACCGATGAAGCCTTAGATCTATTAATCAATACATGTTTGGCGGAACTTACCTCTCGCCGGAGATCGGAGCGATGCAGCCCCGCGAGAGAGCAAGAACTCGCCGGTGGCAAGTTTTGGTGATGCGCCGAGAGTTTGTTTTTGTTGATTGATTTGATGATGCTAAACTAAACCTAAACGTTACATATTTATAGTCCGGAGACTTATATCCTACGTAGATACAATCGTAACCGACTCTACCTTTATCTTCTTAACGGAATTATTCGGCTCCTCTATATCTTTATCCAGTCACACATATGTATTATGATCATGTCTTGACCAGACCCCTTGAATTCCATCAACCGTGTCGAAACTGTACTGGGCCTTCCATCAACTGTGCCGAAACTATATTGGGCTTGGGCTTTACCAAATTTCGTCGTTAACAGCTGCCAAGCCGAGCCCGTCGTCGACCACTACGGTCCGTCGAGCCGACCACCAGGCGACGCGTGGCTGCAGCACCGCACGCCATGCCCCGCGCGCAACCGCTCACACCTGCACGTGGCTCCTGCGCCGCTACTCTGTGCTGCACTGCCGCTGCCTCGCTGGGCCCACGCGCCAGCATTGCCGCGCGCCAACACAGTCATATTGCACGCACGCCCCGCGACGCGTGTCGGCCACGCCGACGACCGTGCGCCCCAGCGCGTGGCCACGTGCCCTGCACGTACGGCATGGCCGATCCGGCCGTCCTAGTGTGCATAGTATTTTTTAATTTCGTGGATCAATTTCTAAATCAGCTCATTTGAACAGTATTCTTTTCAGTTTTCTGAAAATAAAATAAACTTTAGAAAATCCATCCTAGCTCCAAATGACTTCATTCCAGAACCAAAATTTTTCTAAAAATCTTAAGTTTATTTTGGCACCGTCTAAATAAATTTTATAATTTTTCTTTATAATTTTTTAGTGTATGTGTTCTTATGGTATAGTCGCCGACGTCGAGGGCTTTCAAGATCGTCCCGACCAAAGACCCCAACTACGATTCGAGCTAAGGCAAGTCTTCCTTTGAACATGTTTGCTCCCATGAAATGCTTGTGATGTTTTTAAAAAAACTTATATTTATATGTTTAGGTTGCGCACTCACGTACACTAATAGTCTATTGCTTGAGCAATTATGACAACTAAAACCTAAACTTACAATTTAGCCTCCTTGTTATTGAATACCATGTATTACCATGTCGATTTAAGATTTACTTTTATATCTATTATTTTACTTTATTCTTTTAATTGCTTTTAGCACATTTCTTAAAAAATAGGTGCACTACACATACACACACTTATACTAAAACATGACGACTATAGGTAGATTAGGTGATGATGTTGATTTTGTAAATGTGTTATATTGAAATGAGATTGTTTTTATTGTAAAATGGTTAAGAACCGATTTCTTAGGAAATAGCATGAGCACACATTCGTGCAACCTTGCGGGTACGTGAGAGGTGCCCCTGGATTAGTACTTAGTGAGCTTGGAATAGTCCAACTGTCGATAGATATGAAATCGTTGGGGTGGCTCGAGGTTTCACTTGTAAAGTCCCTAACGGGCATGAGATTCGAGGCTAAGGCCAGTGGTTGAGTTTGAGGAGTTGGTAGTGGAGCACCCACAGGGTTTCAAGGGAGAAGAAGAAAGCGTGGCTTCCCGATCTTTGGTTTAGGACTTGTCTAGGTGGCAGTGGGGTATCCTAGGTCGGCTTTAAAAAAGTCTTATCACGAACCTCCTATACCGACGGGTATAAGAGTAAGTTTGGGTCGTAAGGGTAAAGTGTACGCCTTCAGCTGAAGTAAAACATGTTCGAACAGCCATGCCTACTGATATAGGCGCGTGTCTTGATGATTTCCCTTGCGTAGTGTTTTCACTTGTTTTCACCAGCTACAATTGTGGGATGAGACGTTATCAGAGTATACCCTCAAGGTATATGGCTAGCCTTTATGGTTGACGACGTTCCTGTGTGAAGCGAGAAGTCGAAAGACTTCATAGAGAATGATGTGAGAATTTAAAACTAGTTGAGCGATAAAACTGGACTTGGGTTGAGAATATAATAAAAATAGGAACAACTTCCCTGATAGATGGGTAAGCCAGTACCGAGAAACGGCATAAGAGATGAGATGTTAAAATGTGGTTCTGTGATCAGTTGAATTGATGGAAAGATGGTGGGATTTGTTGCAAAGCAATCCCGGTATGGCGAAAAGGTGGGAAAGAGGTTGGTTATTGATCTATATTACTATTTGTGGGAGCGGTTAGAGGTTGGGACCTCTATCCGCGGGTATAATCACTTAGAAGTTTTAAATTGTATTTTTTTAGAACCATTGTCACTCTTTGTACCCGTCATCTATATTTCTTTTTAAGACTTGTCGAGTACTCTCGATTACTCAACCTTGTTTTTACCCCCAGAGTTAGCTAATCTCCCTGAAGACGAAGAGTACTTGGAAGACGAAATTGAAGATGTTGCCGGTGAAGAAATAGAAGATTAGGGTTTCGGGCCTAGTCCCCAAGTAGAATTTAGACAGTAGTGCTTGCTTTGAGTATTGTAATGCTTTCGCTAGGCTTTTATAATTATTGTTATTACAAGGTATGCCTATTTAGCAGCTTTTGTAATAGTTAATTGTGGTAATAAATTTTCTGCAATGTACTGCTGCCGAATAGAACGATGTCAACTATGATATTTTATTTATCTTCAATACGTCTCGGCTCGTTCCGTTTTGGCGGGAATCCCAGTTTCGGCGGGTCGTTACAATAAATAACTCTGAACTAGTGGCCGTGATCTTGATATGATGAGCATGCAACAACTTGACCAGTTTAAAATGAGTTCAGACTCTGACTGATCGATAAAAAATACATTGACGTGCACTTCTAGTTAGCTTTAGCACCACTTAAACCAGTACGATTGGCCCACTGATCCTAGTCTAGTCTCTTAATTTAACCAAGAAAAATCTCCAGACTGCTAGTGAACGATTTGTAGCTCAACGACCAGAATATGACACATGCATCCACCTGTCAGCAGCCTCTGTATTTTTGTACAGAGGTATCCATCTGTCAGGGTCACTTGCGCTAAAATTCCATGCATTCTCGCGTCCCTTTCGGACCGCGTGCTTAAGTCAATACAGGTTGGATAAACCTGAATTTTACTCCTAATTAATGAGGTGTTTTGCATCGATACATCCATGGGGACTAAGCTTATGTTATGTTTGCCTGCAACAACTTACTGTCGATTTTCTCAGCAGTATTCTGAGATAACTTCCCTCAATATCAACACCATTATTAACGGTAGACGTACAGTTAAATGCTTCCAGGTTATATTACAGCTATGACTTCTAGTGTTACAGTTTAATTCCTAGCTTAGCTGACAGTTGAATTAATGAATTGTACTATGGTTAATTAGAACGCAAGCACCCAGGCCGTACGTACGTAGAACTAAACATTTTTTTCCCCTTTTGTACATTCTGTCTGCATTCACCCCAGCAGCAGAGGAACTGGGGAAGAGTAACCAGTAAGCACACGCAGTTGTTAACTAATCAGATTAATTACAGGAAAGTTACTTGCAGATCGATCGATCATGTTATGACATATCATATATCTCTGAAAATTTAGCATGTAACGAGTAGACACAAGCTTAATCCGGCTCGCTATCCGTCCCTAACCACACGGCCGCACGGCCTGGTAGGCAAAAGCCCAGTGATGAGGCCAGAACGCGCGAGAGGCCCACACGCGACGCGGTGGTCGCCACGGGCCGCGTCGGCGCCCACGCGTCGAGGGGAAAACTCGGCGAGACGGACCGGAGCGGCAGGATCGCGGGCGTCCGCGCGCGGGCGCGGCCCGGGACGGATCGAGCTAGGAATGCCTCTCGCGCCGTCGCGCGCGCGGTGTGCGGCGGCCGAGCCGGCGGAGCAGCGCGTTACGTTGCCGTGACGGCCGTGACCCGTGAACCGCAGGTTCGACGGCTGAGGTGTGGACATCCGCCGGACGCCGGCTGGCTCGGCGGTGATCGCTGCTGCGAGCAAAGCAATGTGCAAGTCTGCGTGACTTCAGGGACCATGCAGCAGCGACGTCGATGGCTGGGACAGAGGCTGCAATTCTCTTTTCCGGAGAGAAACGCTGCACCCGCACACGCCGGGCTTGTGCCTTCTGGCGGGGAAGTCGACGTGGTTGGCGAGGATCAAAACAGGAACCCGCACGCGTGCGTGCGCGACATTGGGTTCACTAATTATTTCGATCGATCAAATACGGCACGTGCAGGTATATACACATATGCGCGTATTCAAAAGCGACGGAGACAAGGCTAGCTAGCCCTGCATAGACGCAGCATGCAGTGGCAGAGGTTAATGGCGGCCAAGGTGGGCTCCCCCAAAATCTGCTAAACTTAATAATTAATACTCTTGGTTCTAAAATAAATATATTTTGATTTCGTCTTAAATCAAAATATATTAGGTTTGTTATAATATCAAATGAGCATATTATGGGTACGTTTGTTTTAACTTCTGGCAACTGGAGATTCTTAGTAGCTAGCTGATCTGAGTAGTTGGATAGCCTGAGTATCTAGCCGGTGAGAATATAGAGAAGCTGGTGTTTCCCAGCTTCTAAATTTTAGTTTATTTATAAATTCTGCAACTACTGATTCTCACAATCTGAGTCCAGAATCTGAACCGTTTGTTTCAGCTTTAAATTCTAAAAATAGTTGTAGCTACCAGAAGTTGAAACAAACAGACCATATATCTATTATGTAATGTTTTTTATTGTCTACTTATTTGGTCATATTTAAAATAATTTGACTTAATACAAACTATGTCCATCATTAAGGGTCAGTTAGGCTAAATTATACGTTCTTATTAAAATTTTGTTGTAAGCTGTATAGAAATTATTGCGAGCCAAAAAAATAAAAAAAACAAATATTACTACCGTATGAATCGACAGAACTGGACCGGACCAGACAGTGGAAGGGGCCTGATCGGTGGGACTGAATCAACACCGGCCAGTGGAGACGAGGACCCCGACCGTACGTACGTCTGCCTCCTTGTCGTGCAGAATTGTCAAGTCATCATTCAGCTTACATATGCATGGGGCAAACGGTTCGTTCAAGTTTTGAAAAACGGAAACATTCTTTAGTCACGTACGTGTTGAACCCCTGACGTACGTGCGCGGTTTTGAATTCCAATCTTTGAAATTAATTAAAACGGCGATGTATTTATCAGATTTGAGCATAACAAGGAGCGGATCGAAGAGGTGCAGTTGTTTATTTAGGATCAGTTTTGAAACGGGCGAAAGAAAATATGCAGGAAATTTACACCACCGGCCTAACTTAGCTAGCTATGTTGTTTAGTTTTGCGGGTAGGAAAATTCTTTATTGGAAAGTACTTCGATCTGCTCCGTTACGTACACTGTTTACTTTTCTCAAAACATTACCTAACTAGCGTAACCTGATGGGATAATGAAGAATTAAAGTAGATTAGCTTAACTAAGAGCAACTCTAAGAGTTACTATAGAAAACCATTCTAACTCTAACTATTTCTAAAAATCAATCAATTCACAATAGTATCCCTATAATCTTAAATTCTATTTTTGATAAGGATTAGAAAGAGAGTTTCTATTTTTAAGAATAAGAATAGGTAATTTAGGATATCACTTAGAACAAGAGATCATTTGGTAATACTAGTGGAGAGTTTGATTATTTTTCTAAAATAACTAAATTTAATTTTAGAGCATCGGATAAGAGTACTCGGAGATTCTCTAGCTAGCTAACTTGTATCTTAATTCTCCAACACACGTAGGCAGACCCAAGACTCGGCCACCCTAGGCCACCCTGGCGCTCAGTCTTAGTAACACACATGTACACATGTTCGTCTTTCGTGTGATCGATCGGTCATCCATCCAAATGCGCGCTATGTTGGCATTTAATTTTCGGCGCAATTTCTCGCCTTTTTCCTTATTCTTTTCATGTGCTTACATATGTGCGCATGGCTTGACACAGCAGCGCCTGAGTAATATCAGTTGCATGTGATAAATTCACTGGACCGAATGAATTACCTATGTCAATTGCATGCATTGCCGATCGATATGCGTAAGTTACAACCAATGCAACCAAATATATATATATTTAACTGACATGCAGACTCTGCATCCGTGGGCGAATATTCGAAGGTGATACATGTCTAACGTATCTGCTGTTGCCTTTCCGGAGGCCGGAACTAATCAAGCTATCTAATTAAACAATTACAATCTGATCATATATAGCTGTATGCATCATGCATGCATACCTGATGGTCAAAACCATGCTGTGTGTAATATATGCAACGACCCACGGCCGGTTCTGACCCGTTGACCCTCCCCAGCATGATCGAGCAACTTGCAAAGAACAATTAGTAGTTTCTGATAATTTCCTGACCAATCTTTCCTCCGTCAAGTCTTAGCGTACATTCATGAAACCTGCCTAGAAATACAAGATATCTATATGTATAGTCAATTACATACTTGATTTGGATGGTGCAAACAACTAGCTCCAAATAAGGGAGGGAGCCAGCTAATAATAAACTAAGCTCTAGCTTAGCTAAATAATATCTGTTATATGGTTAGGAACAAAAAAATAACTATATAACTAGCAAGGACGTACCGACTAACTGAAGCATTATTATGGTCAACTCTTACTTAAGTGTTTCTTCGTTGGATTACTTAGTTTCAACTATATTTGACCGTTTTGACTTGGTTTGATTATATTGTAGCTATCATATATATGCATCTTAGAAGCTATTGATTTGACTCGAGGAAATATTCAAAATACCATGAATTATTTGCTTGGTTATTGCGGTTGCAATCTGTATTTGAGAATTAATTTATATGATAAATATTTAATATATAGCGCCTAACAACTTCGTCATAAATTTAACTGATGCAAGATTTACAAACAGAACCACGATACATATCTACGTACTCTACAACTATTGCAAGACTCCAAACTAGACCTACCTATATGAAAAAACATAAACAACAAATTAGACTTACATGTCCTTTTAATTTTTATCCATCGAACAAGCATAATCACGTAGAAGTGAACAAGGGATATATGCAAATATATGAACGACTTTATTGAATACAGGGATAACCCATCATTGATCAATACAGGGATAATTAAGTGAACAAGACCTTAATTAATTAATTGGTCATAACAGCGATAAAAAAAATGAATTACAATGAGGCTGGAAAATTTTATACTCCGTCTCCTGTCGTACAGATCGTAGCTAGATCCATCCACATGGTCCCGATCGACTCGATCGTTCTTGGATATGATTTGATTCCTCTCTTGAGATTGATCGATGGTTAGCTGACCACGATCAAAGTCTCGAGTCCTTACCAAATTAAGTACTATTCCTCAGTTCACTCATGACCTAGTCCCCGATTATTACAATAATTAGTTATCACTAGTCCTTAACTAATTACATATTGAGAACTTAACGTACGTAGTATTATTTCGTACTATATAAACAAATAACGAATCTTATTAAATTATTTTTCCCGCTACATACACGTATATATAGGCGTATCAATGAATTAATTATTATATATACGGAATTAATTAAAGGTGTTGTTGGGGGACACCGAATTAATTGTCGTGTATTATACGGCGGTCGTCGACGGGGTACGTAGATACGCGTATTATACGGGTGAAGGCTGGGATGAGTAGAGTAGACTACTGGCTAGTCTTGCTTGTAGTCCTGGTTGTTGTAGGGCGCGAAGAGCTCGGCGAGCCAGTTGGACTTGCGGTGCACCCTGTCGCCCAGGTCGGCGCACATGGCGTCGCTGTCGTGGATGCTGTAGGTGGAGATGCAGTGGCGGCGGTAGAAGCGCGTGGTGCGCCGCATCGCCTCCGTCTCGCCGTCGACGTGCCGCACCATCTCCTCCACGCTCGGCAGCTTGAACCGCCCTCCCAGCAGCCCAGACAGCCACCGGCACCGGAGCTCCGACGTGTGCAGGTTCGACACGCTCTCCACGTACCCGACGAACGCCATGTTCGGGATCAGCGGGTGGATCGTCCCCCTGCAAGCGCATGCATGTATATATGAGCACATCCATTAGCTCTCGCCGGGATTCATGGCGCCGCCGTGGCCCGTGGGCGCGTGCAACCGGTGTACTGTGTATATACCACGTACTTCGTACTTACCGGTAGAGAGGCATCATGCTGGACTTGTTGACGACGAGTCCGCGGAAGGGCTCAGGGAGGACGGCGCGGAGCTTGTCCTTGCCCTCGAAGCCGGTGGCGAGGAAGACGAGGTCAGCCTCCACCTCGGTGCCGTCGTCGAGGACGACGCCGTTCTCGGAGAAGCCCCAGCCGCCGTCGGACCTCCTGAAGCGGATGAGGTCGCGGTCGGCCATCTCGAAGAAGCCGTCGGGTAGGATGGCCATCTGGCAGCTCGCGTAGTCCTCCACGAACGGGTGCTCCGGCCTCAGCCCGTACTTGCCCAACGGAAGCTTCCATGACAGATACGATTCGATGAACTTGGACACCCCTGCCTTCTGCTCACACCAAGAAAAAGATCAATTAAATTGGTAAAACAAGTCTTGTTCTACGCATGCATGCAAGCTGTTCAGTTAACTTCTGAACTTCTCATATGATGTTCCCATGCGTGCACACACATATATATTGCAACAATTTTGACATCAAGTTTTGCATGCGTGCTGGTTCAGGGTTCAAAGTCCATGTAAACACACATACCAGTGGGGTCATGAGGCGGCAGAGGAGAGATCTGAGGAGGCCCTGGTTGGGCCGCTCGTAGAAGAGCTGGGAGAAGCGGGTGGAGAAGAATAGGAAGAAGGGCAAGCCCCAGATGGAGTAGGATGGCACAACCCAATGCAGGGTCCTCACCAGCATCGTGCAAGACTGACCTCCCTCGCCTGCAAAAAAAACGACAGATCAATCAATCTTCGTCTTTTGCTACTGCACCTCTTCCTTGATGAAAAACTAATTAAGCTAGTGATTAATGATCACCAACCAAGTCAAAGGTCAAGCTATTTGGTGCTAACTATCTAATAAGTAATACCAATTAATTACTAAGGCCCTGCTTGAGAAGATTCTAGTAGCTACAACTGTTTCTAGAACCTGAAGTTTCTCCAAACAATATAAGATTATTGCTTCAGATTATAAAACTCAATAGCCGTAGAATCTAAAACTTAAATAATATCAATAAACTAAGAAACACAATCTGCTTACCAGAATTTGAAGCTCTACCGAACAAACTCAAAATCACTAGTAGTATAGTTTAATGAACTGAAGCTAGGGTACAATGGCAGCAGCCGCTAGCTAGGAATTGAAGCTTGGAAGGTTTCTTCAGAATTCATGACAGGTAATTAATTTTGTTTCCTTCTACTACGAACTAACCCAGAGCTAGTCAAACCAACAGAATATTTAGATCATATGTTGCATGCAGTACACAGTCAAGAATGGTGGAGTGATCTGAGCAGTTTCAGGGATTTTAAAAAAAAAGATCAAGTGGCACGTGTAGCATGTAGTAAAACACTTCAGCCTGAAAAGTCAAAGTAGGCATGCGTGCGTGTTGTGTTACTCTGAACTTGCAGTGAAAGTGGCTGCAAAGGCTACTACGTGCATCGGTGCATGTGCTAATAAAGAATTCTAGATCATGGAGTGTAGGACGGATCAAGACAAGAGTGGCCTTTTCAGCTGGAGCTAGCAGAGTATCCGATCCAACTAAGATTGGGTCTCTCTTGAATTCGTTAGATGTGTTGCCGTCACAGCAGCGTACGTATGTACGTACGTGCATGCATGTCACGGACTCACGGTCACCAAATGTGGTATGCATATACATGTCTATGCAATCAATTAATACTCTATCTATCCCAGTTCATCAAATGATTGTATATACCTCGAGGATAAATATACAATCGATCACTTGTGAGATAATTTAGTTATGTGTAAACTAATTGACATGCATCTTCCTTTTATATGATTTACTTGCTAGTATGCTCCTTCAATTCATGCACGATAGCTCCAGCAGCTAGTTACATGCATGTTCCTTTGTACATACTTGCTCTGATTATTTATATAAGTTTTTTTTTGACTTTTTGACTTTTTATAAACATAAGTTGTTTTAAAACTTTTATGTATTTTTTAGTTTTTTCATGTTTGTTCTTGAAAAATAGACCATGTATTTTTTTAATTTTTATAAAATAATGATTTATATAAGAAATCGGATAAATTATTTTATCGAATTGTTGCAGTACCAAAACAGTTTTATGTGTGTTTGAAGTTACATATATGCATCCATATATATAGGAGAATTGATTGACACCTGATTTAGACTGGTACACGTATATATACTGGATTTTGTTTTACTGGTGATGTGTGTATGTATGGGCGTTTTTTATTAGTTACCTTGGTTGGCCTGGGCGCATTCAAGGGCTAGATCAATAGCGCTCTTCTTGTACCCAACAACCACGACCTTGTTGCCTCTCATCAGGTCGACGGTCTCTTGCTCGTTGAGCTTGCAGTAGTCCAGGGAGTGCATCACCTGCCCCTTGAACACCTCGGGCCCCTTCCCCGGCGGGAACACCGGCATCCGCGGCACGTCGCCGTACTTCCCCGTGCACATCACCACGAACTCGAACTTGTACCACTGCACCATATATATGCATGGAAGCTAGCTACGTGAGAACAGATTAAGCATCTTGACCATCGTGCTGATTGCTGATATATTAATCATGTGTGTACTACCTGAACGTCGTCGGAGTCGCCGGTGGAGACGCCGACCTCCCACATGGGCTTGCCCTGGAGGGGCTCGCCGGTGCCGCTCCACAGCTCGGTGAAGCCGGCGGAAGCGCCGCCGAGGAACTTGACGCCGACGACCTTGGCGCCGAACACGATGTAGCGCCATAGGTCGAACCTGTCGGCGTAGCTCTCCAGGTAGTCGATGATCTCGTCGTGGGTTGGGAACGTGGGGTCGTCGCGGTTGCGCCAGGAGAAGTCGGAGAACTCGTAGTCCGGCCGCGGCGTCTGCAGCCGCGTCGACCGGTACACGCAGTGCTTCCACACGCCGCCGATGGACGGCGTCGCCTCGAACACCACCGGGTCGTGCCCCGCCAGCTCCTTCGCCGCAGCCAGCCCGCTTATGCCGCCGCCGATGATCGCCACCCTCGACACCGCCGGCACCGCCTCCCTCGTGCACCGTGCCTGCTGCTGCGTCTCCATGGTCTCGATCTCTCTCGCTATCACTCGCTTACGTACTCGATCTGAGCTAGCGGTGCTTGCGTGAGCGATGTGGTCGCCGGCGCTGCGAGTGATGGCCGGAGTAAGCGACGAGCTAGAGCTAGAGGAGGCTATCTCACAGCGCGGAGCTAGATGGAAGAGAAGAGTAGTCGAGTTGGTGGTGAGCGATGAGGCGAGCATGGACGGGTATTTATAGGCATCTCGCGAGGGTTCGAGCATGTGACTACGTGAGAAGCTTCCGCTACGTGTCACAGAAAATGTAG
>KE373354.1:25158-41532 GCA_000418225.1 Zizania latifolia | reverse complement strand
CTGTTGGTCAGGTAGTTGACGTTGACAGATTAAAGCAAGTTTGGTGAGGAAAATTACAAGACATGTGCGTACGAAACGATGGGGAAACGGCGGAGTCAACGTGGCAAGAGGCTTACAGCGTAGGTCCATAGCAAAATGGCCACCTAACTTGGCTGGTTAAATTTAGCCAGTGTGAAGACTGATTTGACTAGTTGAATGGTTTAATCATCCGGTTGACCAGTCTGTTGGAGACTATTTTTTTTTTTTACCAAATTTTAACTTAAAGAGACATTTAGCCATTATTTTAGAGATACTCTCGGCGCCTCACTCGCCCCGCTCGGCTTCTTGTTCATCGTCTCGATATATTTCTTTCCTACAAACGAACAGATCCGCTCGTCGCACCACCGCCGCCGTCAGGGCTCGCAGCGGGGGCGTCACCAGGGGCTCGACCCTGCTGATAATTTGGTAATTCAGACTTCAGCTTTCATGGAGATTTAAACTTAGCTCGCCTTTTTTCATATGGGAAAAATATCCCTTTCTTGTTGTGCTTGCTATGATGGTAAACAAAATAATGGTTATTGGTTGTTAACCACAGTTTTTAAGCTAATCATTGGCCAACAGTAGCTAGGCTGGTTACCGTAATAAACATAACATTTATCACCGTCCGACTACTACCGCTAACCGCCCAGCCAACTGTTTGTTTGGTAAACATGCTTGCTATTCCACCGCCTATATGTTTTCTCCTTTAGAATTCACTGTGCCTGCAACTGCAACGATTTCCTGCCAGTACTGTAGTGCGACATCGTCAGCATGCTACCGCTACGTACGGCGTTAGGACCGGAAGAAGAACAGAGTCCAATCATCCGCGCGTGGGTGCGAACAGCAACATGCTAGCTAGCGCGCCGCGCGCGCGTGCGGTGGCCGGAGCACCACGTCCCGGTCGAGCCGCTGCCGGCGCGCCGTCCTTGTCACGCCGAAAGGGAGAGAAAGACACTGGCCAGTTGCTTAATCACCATGACCACAAAAAACTGAAGCTAACCGTGCCCTGATTCTTGGAAGAAAGGGAAGGCACACAGCAAGATAGATGGACGCACGTGCTCCATTAGTGTGCACCACCTAAACCTGATTGCAACCTAAATAGCCAGGTTGGTACAGTCGTACAGATGTTGCATCTGTATGGCTACTATTCCCTCGATCCTTAAGAGACGGTAAGTATGGCACGGATAATCCGATGATGGGTTATCACTTATCAGTTGGCTGAAGTTTCTGTTTCGTTAACGATCTCAGTAGTCCTTCTTTGCGATGAAAAATAATTTTGGAGAAGCGCAGACTCCTCTAAATCAGGGCTATTGAATTTTCTCACTTTCTTGATGTTTCAAATACGAAGGAGAACGACTTTATGATTCAATTCTTGCTGCTGTGCCCGTGTCTGACCGGATCCAAATAGGCAGACATGTTTTCTTTCAGGAAGCTGATCTGAACTTGGAAGGAAGCAATCAGGCAAACAATCCTGACCTCCTGCATGCACATTTTCTCACGAACCCTTTGAACTTGCAGCCGTCGGCCTTTGGCTTTGACTAGCTCTCGATCGGCTGCTTGTAGTTGTAGCTGATTAGTTCAAGGACGCATCGGTTTGACTTTGCTTGTGTTTCACGAATAACACCTCAAGTCATTGATACAGTTCTTCCTGTCGACTGAAACATTCACTCACCTGTCTTTTTGTTTCGCTATCTGAAGATTTGCAGCGAGATTTGCTCATCGACCGTGACTAGAATCTATATAGGCGTGCCGTCTAGTTTGGCATTTTAGGGTTAATTCTGCTTTATTTGCCCCCTAACCACCGTGTTAACTTGTCTGTCCGGCAAGATCGAATCTTGACTTCTATGTGTCCTACCAGTAGCGCTGTCTACCCTATGACTCCATTCTACAGTTAATTTTATATTATCAATAAAATTAATTTTAGTCATCGATTTAGAAGCATAAAATAATATTTTGACTGTCATATTTTGCGTAGATTTGTCATTAGTGAATTTATATTGATCTATTTTTTTTCATCGCCCTCCCATCCAGGCATCCAGCGCGCATGTTATTTTTATATCTCCGCGTCACTTTTTTTTTCCGATTTCACTTTTTATAATTGATACCAGCACTAATTAAGATAAAGATAGAAATTATTTTGTATATTTGCAGAAAAGAGATCGAGAATACGATTTATTGTACGCATTAAAATTTCTCTTAATTGTAAACAATGCCACTATTAACAGCATTTGATATTAATGGCGTGTACAGGCTATTCCGGTAGGCACCGGAATGAATTGACAGCCTCGCCACGTGGTTAGTTTTGAGCACGCGCGCTGGCCACATGCTTGTGCTAATGTGGACGAAGAGATTTCAGACGAGCAGCAGCAAGCAAATGCTCCGATGCAATCCACACAGGGCGCAGCTAGCGTGATAGCGTCCTGCGTGTTGACGCGTAGGCGAGTCTTCCGCCACTTGTTGCTCCGTTCTTTTTGTCACTTGTGGGGATTCTTTCCTTTCAGGCCAAGTCTAAATTTTGCTCTTTGCAGATGAGAGGTTTTTAATCGAGACGGAGAGAAATTTCCAAGGTAACGATTAACGCGTGTTCGTCCGAGTTGAATTTATGAATCAGTCGTGATTTGCACAGGAAAGAATATTGACAAAAGAAGGCACAAATTGTTTAATCACAAATTGTTCAATCTCCTTGTCTAATTTTACAAGAGTGTTTACTGTTTAGCGGTGAACTCTACAACGCCGTGTGAGCAGGTGAATCCTCCTGCGCGGTGCGCGCCAAGTTTTTTTTTTTTTGTTCCGGGCCACCACCAGAAGTGGGAGGCCGGCCGGCCAGCCGGCCGCCGGCGAGGTAGCGGATCACAGCGCGATGGTGAGGCCGTCGCGGCGCGCTGCGGCGGCGTCCGAGGTACTAAGCCCCAGCCAAGAAGGCGGCTTCTCATCTGAGACCTTGGTTTCCGACGGCGACGGGCGGGCGTAGGGCGCCCGCGCGCCTAGGCGGTCCTTGCGCTTGGCGAAGAACCGATGCAGCGATGCCTTCCTCATGATGGGCATGTCCGCGAGCACGGCGCCTGCCTGATCCCGCGGAGTCGCCGGGGCGGGAGCAACGGCGGTGGCGGCAGCCCGCTCCGCGCCGGCGCCGGCGCCGGTGGCCATGAGCATCACCTCGGCCGCCTTGTCGGCCGGAAAGTCGTCGAAGACGACCACCCTCCCGCCGTAGAAGATGGTCAGAGGCGCCGTCGCCGTCGCCGTCGCCGGCCCGACCTCCTCCCGCCGCTGCTCTTCCTCGGCGACCTCCGCGCCGGGCATCAGGCTCAGCGTCGTCGCCCGCGAGGGCGGAGGAGCAGCAACCGCCGCGGCCGCCATCTTCTGCTCGGCCCTCACATACTGGCTGAGCACGCCGCACGCCACGGCGAACCTCCGGCTCTTCCCCTCCGCTGCCGCCATGGCCATATCCACCAGTCCACCACACACAGACACTTGTGCTGTATCTAATCCAACCGAACACGCTGGCTGAGACGCGCTTCTCCTCTTCTTCTTCCTCCTCCTCTCCTCGTTAGGTTTGCAGGTCAAGAGCTGTGGGGATTTGACGGGGCGAGGGGGAGCTCTGTTTTATAGGGAGTGGGTGGCGAGCGAGGGAGAAGGCAGCCCCTGTTTGGTTATCCTTTCCTCGAGTTTTTTAGCGGGAGAGTGAGACGTCGTGCGGAGGTGGGGGGTGGCACGAAGAACACGTGATTTTTGAGGCGGCGGTGGGTCGGGGTTGGCGGTACGCTGCGGTGGCGAGGCCACGGGCCGACGGCGACGGCGGGGATGCGTGCGTGATCGTCTGAATTCGGGTGGTGGCGCGGCCTCCTTTCCTCCTCTCGTTGACCACGGCCGGTTTGTCTCCCTTCCCTCCGTCCACTTGCCAACTTGGAGGGCGCATGCCCCGTCTCTGGTCATAGGAAAAAACCGGACCGGTAGTCCGGGTTAATAGGTGAATTGGTTGGTTCGAAAATATTATATTTTAATAGATCTGGTTTAAATTTAAGCCTATTCACGGTGAATATACTTTAAATATATTCACAGTGAATATACTTTAAATATATGTAAAATTTGGGAAAATATATTAAAAATATTTTATGCAATTATTTTCTCCGTCTGTATTCAAACCGAAATGACTTAGATCTAGGTTTGTTCCTTCGGTCCGGTTTTTTTACTATACACCTCGCTCATTGTTGCCCCTCTAATTAGAAATGAAATAAAAAAAAACATGTAAAATACAAGTGCTACAGCTCTTCGGTCCAGTTTTTTTACAATGCCCCCTCGCTCGTCGGTTGCCAAAGATGAAATGTAAAAAACATATAAAACACAAGTGCTACAGCCCTTCAGTCTGGTTTTTTTATTATGCCCCTGGCTCGTCTGTTTCCCCTTTAATTAGAGATGAAATGCGAAAAAACATGTAAAACACAAGTGCTACAGCCATCCTTCAGTCCGAGTTTTTTTACAATGCCTCCTCACTCTTCTGTTGCCTCTCTAATTAGAGATGAAAAAACATGTAAAACACAAGTGCTACAGCCCATCTGTCTTTGCATCTCTGCAATGTCGGAAAACAAACAGGTTGAAAGAAAAACATGGAACAACACCGTGAAATGCCATTGGCACGCTGTCAATTGGGCTCTCTGAAGACGGTGACTTCCATCCGCCAGCATGAGGCGCCTATCTTTGGGCAAACAAACTGGATTAGGTATTTAGGTTATACTTAGCCTAATAGCCTCAGTTTACGTTACTGAGCTGTGTTGCCGTGGATTTATTTGTCATGTGTTTGTTGTTCTCGGTTTGTTTTTTTAAGTTGATACTTAAAAAACATAAAAGGATATGTAGATAGTGCAAATCAAATAACCAAAATGTTGCGCATTCAACAGACATGTCTCCCTTAAACGTGAAAGTATTGTCGTTTCTAACTTAGATCAAGGAGAGAAGCCGTTTACTAAATGGCAGAATATCTGTAAGCGTCAAGAAAAACAGAGTACTTACACCTCCTATTATCTTACTCTAATTGTTAATATAATCGGTTGTCAATTTGGTCTGTATGACTGTGGGTCTATAGCGAGGCTTAATCATAGGGACACCTCTTTATCATGCTATGGCTTTTAAGAATGACCACTACTAAAAGAATAAGGTTGATCAAGACAGTAACTAAAGATTCTATCTATCCTCTCTTGGCTTTGGTCAATCTAACTCTCCCCTTTTAATTCTCCCCTTTTGTTCTCTTTTCTTTCTTGCCTGTTGTACTTTCTGTGGGCTTCCGCCCTTTTTTATATAAACCACAGTAGGAGCCTCTTATATTGATTTGTCTCAAAAAAAAAAGACAGTCGAGTCGGATGGTAGATTAAACACTATATACTAGAATTGATAGCAGAAGGAGGACCCTCATAAAGCTGTTAACCACCCCTGTTTGAGGATTGTTCTCTATAGGGTTGGCAGACAAGCCACATGACTAGAATGACTAGGCCTATGAGTGTGCTTGGTTGTTTGATCATTTCACATTAAATATGAGTGACTATTATAAGTCAGCTCACATTTAATATATTTAATCTTGTATATTCGACACGATCATCACGTGATGTGCCTATTCTGATAGAATAAAATGGGATGTCTATATGACAACCCTGAGGTGCTGACCTAACAGGGATGTGCTTAAGTGATGAGATCAGCAACATGGCATAGTAGTAGGGTATATAGGATAGAAACAATTATAATATTTGTAACAAGTAGTATGTTGTAAGTATCATGCTCTCTGTGATAGTATATAAAGAATATAAATTCCATATGAGAGAAGAGAGATCAAGTCTAAATCTAAAGAACTCTATTGTATAACACGCTTGCATCTAAGTTCAGAACACACCAATAGTACTTAGAATTGTTATTCTTAGAGACGTCCGAATCTACATAAAAATTTTGTGCTCCGATGTATGATAAATATTTCTATACTTTTCAACCTTTGATGTAAAACCGTGGAATAATCTGAAAAATCTACGAACAAAAAAGTCGATAATACAGTATCATAAAGCAGTTACACCGAACAAGATTGTTAATACTTAATAAGCATCAGAACGCAAAGAGATAAAAAAACCGTAGAAAGAAGAAATGTAATACAGCTACCACTACCAACACATACAAGCCATACGATCATTATGTAAGATTTTGTACATTAGAGCAATATATGTGTAACAAATGATAAATCAAGTATTTTCTTTTTAAGCCTACATTTCTAACTCACACACCGTATGCATGCACGCACATGTGTACACATTCCCGTACAATTGAATAATGAGACTATGAGAGGGTATCAAAACACCACGTACACACTAAATGCGTGTGTGTATACCTCCTTATAAAATTAATAGCGCATAACGTCGATGTACTAGCATACCAAATATTCGAACGAATACATCAGTAAACATACTGGATACCAAAACTATTAGGAAACTAATCCTTACAATTACGGAAAACAACCGGAGTTGAGAGCGGAAAGGGCGTTCGAGGCTTCGAGCACAACAAGGCTGTAAGCAGATTCAACTAAAACTGCTCCAAACATACCCAAAACTGGCCTACCGGTCTCTAATATTTGATCTCTACGGTTACTTTTATCGTGACTTTATCATTAAAAATATTGATATTTAATATATATAGGTGTGTGTATATATGATTTAGAAATATTATCGGATTGGAACTCAAATAAGTATAAATCTATTTTTACATTAAGGACATCATATATACCTAAAACTATAGTTCGGTGACTAATCGTTGTAAGATATTGTCAGTGTATAAATATGGTTCCGAAGATAGTTCGGTGACTAATAGTATTTATTCTTTGGAGATAAAAATTATCTTTTAGAAATACTAGATTTCTACATTTAGAATAAATTTTATATTCTAAAACTTATTATATTTTATAATAAAGAGAGTATAACATGTTTGAGAAACAATAATTCACAAGAGGTAAAGTAACCTAGAAAAAAAGGAATCGTATGGAATTAAAAAGGCGAAACCCAATGCATGATGTCCATGATTTTCTTCAGTAGATAAAATTTTTATCACGAGGTTGGCCGCGGTTCGGCCGTCGATCTGCCCGCGCTGCTCTGCTTCCCGATCCATCTATTTTCTCCTTTCTTTCTTCTTCCCCACTTACTTTTCCACACCATCCCACGCGTTATTACGTCTTTGCTTCATTGCTTGCAATCACTGCTACCACGAATACTTTGACTTATATTTATTTGTTTTATTGGATTTCAATTTTTGGATGTTAATTACTTATTTTTAGATGATTAAGTAGTTATTTTAGACTCATCATATTTAATATGCCCAAAACAAATATTGTGCGCGCTGATTAATCAGAGCTCAGTACGTGAGAATATATTCAAAACATCGGAAAAAATAAAGCCAGATAGAGTACGGGACAATTTTTCAAGACAACACATAAGCATGGAAAAATAAATTAGATGGTTCACATTAATAATATTAACTCTATTTTTTTACACAAATCAATTAACTGTTGTCATTTGGTTAACTAGAGAAAGAAATTACACATGCATTAGATGAAAGGAACAAAATAAAGACAATATTTTTTTGTGGGACACATTCTTCGTACTAAAAACAAGCTCTGTACGGGGCTACGCGAGGATAGAAGCGCAGGGCACATGGTTAGTCAAGAGGTCATCAAAGCCTCAGATCGAAAAAAAAAAAGCAAATGAAGCCGTACAGCCTTCACACTTTCTTGTGTGTCGTTTAATTTTTTTCGCCCCCGCCTCGTCACGCGTCGCATCACGGGATAAACCTCACAGCATCGCGTCCGTGCATTTCAATCCTTTTTATTAACTCTCTCGATCGATCGTATGAATCACGAGGGCAGTGAGCTCCACCGAGGGACGAGCGGTCGATTCGATTACAGCAATAGTCTGTAATTGATTAGTCCTGCCCGATTAATTAATTGGTCATTAGCGTACCTAATTTCGGAGCGAGTTCTTGGCTAATTTCTTGGAAACGGGGAGCAGGACAGCGACAGGCAGCCTGCCCCCTCGGAGAGACCAGAGAAAAAAAAATGAAAGTTACGTTGCCGCGTGGGAGGTCGGCGGATTTAATTAGTCACATGGGTTACCAACGTGCGTGGAATTTATTAAGAATTAAAGGATACCGTGAGGGGAGGTGAAGGTTTAACAAGTTTTGGTGTTAAATGCTGTCAGAGTAATCAAACCGGTTACTGTGATACTGATAATTACTAATGGTATGTTAACACCGTCAAGTCACCACCAATAACCAATGGATCCGTGTTTTGTAGGCCATGAAGGTGATTGAAACTACAACACTTGCTCGTAAGAGTACTTACTCCTTCGGTTTCAAAAAGTAAATCATTTTAAACATGATTTACTAATAAATGATTAATTAGTATGTAATTTTTTTATTTACACATATTAAATACAGTACGGGTGTAAAAACAGCGTGGGAGATAAAGAGGAATTAGTACACCATCAGAGATATAGACGTCTAAAATACAGAATAAAATATAAAACAGTTTATTTTATAAAACTATTGATATCTAGATATAAGTTTAAAACGACTTACTTAAGTTTATATGTTTATAGTATTAATTCTAGATTCTGAAGCTGAAATCAACGATCCAAATTCTAAATCTATATTGTAAAAAATAGTAGCTACAGAATCTAAAAATAAACTAGAGTCTAAATGTTAAAAAACATAATTTTTTTTATATTTTTACCAACTAGATACCCAAACTAGCTACTCACACCAGTTACTTAGATATGTAAATAATATTAGATATGATACCGTGTGAAACGTGACCTTAATGTGGTGCTTTTATTTTTCCGATTGGTTTGATCCGTCGCGAGCAGCTGTGTGCTACACGACTACTCCTACTGTAGGTGCAGTACATACTACTTGTGTACTTGCGTGTTGACAATTTTGCTTTATGCGCCGCATTGGAAGGGCCTCCATGATTTCAGGAGTGGATCGACGAATCAGTCAGGTCGATGAGTTTTGAATTAGTCAGGCGTGTATTTTTCTGCGTTTTTTTTTGCTTGTGTTTTAAGACTAGCATGGTCAGTTTTTGATGTGACATATATACATGTAACTGAATTTAAGTCACTCCTTAACAAACACATTTTTATAGACGACTTCTATTTCAATGTATAATACGGTTTCAAAAGAGAAACGGTACGTCATGACCAATATTTATGTTTCTAATAGCCGGACAGAATTATGTCAGAAACGCTGCCTATATTTATCAAATGATTTTCTTAGGAAGGAGGAATATATATACGTTGAGTTTCTAACATTTGGGATCCGTCTGAAGATTCTTGTATGGTTCCTTGTTTTAAGGCCAATGAAACACATCTATTCTCCCATCCATATGCTCAAATAAAATATTAAATTAATATGCACCAACATTAATTTAATACTTTATGAATATATTGTTAAAAAATATAATGATAAAATATGTACATTGAAAACTACTTACATGCCCTAATCAACATCGAAAAACGAACGGAGAGACGACACAGCAAGTCAGCAACCTAGATTGGAAAAACACCAGATTTTTAAAGTATAAAATAAAAGTTATTTAGATCGAGATTTTATAGATTTATCAACTCACTGTAATTGTACATAATAATTCATAATATATATATAAGTGATATTGATTTTTTTCTTAGCTCATAGCCGCTTTCGGACATCTCATAGCTCCTAATTGTTTTTTAAAATCTACATTTCAAAAAAACAGATCATGAACTGATCTGTCTCTCATCATCTCTGATTAGTTCGTTTACTCCTCCTTGACTGCACAGGCTAGCTAGCTAAATCTGCCACCCGACACCGACCAATGTTCAATGCCACAATAAATAAAAAGTGTCACATGTTTGTAACTTGTAAGCTGAGTCGGATCTTTGAAATGGTAAACATAACATTGACGCAGAGTACCCTGGGAAGACGACGTGTAACGACTACAAATGACACATATGCATGAACGACTCTCCTCTTTCCTATTTCCTACCCCGGCCCGGCACATGAAAACTTTACACCTATCAACCAGCTTTTTTTATCAAGGCATTATACTTCATAATGTAATCAATAACCTTTGATGACCATTTTATTCCAATTTACAAGCTAGCCAGATCCGACTAGCTAGCATCAATCGGTGTGGATCCTTACAGACAAGATCAGCATGAAAGAATTCTTCAAATGATCAAAGAATTTTCAAACAGTAGAACAGATCGACTCATGACAGATTAATTAACCAATCAACATAGGTACCTAGCTAGTAATTCCACTGAAGCAACCAATAACTGGGTGCAAAATAGCAGCTAATTAATACAGTAGTACGTAGTAACTAGTAATTAATTAAACTTGTAATTTTCCCTTCCTTAATTCTCTTTGCAGTCTCCAGCCGTATTATCCTCCCCGGTTTCTCCGGCGGCTCACAGGCTGAGCGTGTGGTTCGCCGCCCCGAGCCAAGACGTCGCGCCGTCGTCTTTCTTGGCACGCTTGCTCGACTCCTCCTTCTCCGACTCCGGTGGCGAGGCCGCCTGTAATAATGGCTCTGTGGTGGCGAGCCTGTTCTTCCTCTTCTCCAGGAACCTCTGCAGTGACACCTTCCTCGCGATGGGCATGTCTGAAGAAACGTACACACAGCTCACGTTGTGAGTTGGTTGTGTTTTCTTTGGCCTGTGTTTGTACGTGGATTGGTATGTGCTGTAGGACCCTACCTGGTAGAGAAGGATGGCAAGCCGCTGCTGCGCCGGCGTCCACTCCGGCGGCCGCCGAGTCGCAGGAGACGGCGACGAGCTTCATCAACTCGTCGGCCTTCTCGGCAGGGAAGTCGTCGAACACCACCACGCTCCCGCCGTAGAAGATGGTCAGCTGCGGCGCCTTCTCGGTCTCCTTCCTAACGAAGAACAGAACGAAAAAGCTCGCAGCTTTAGCATCAAAGGTAAACTTGTTTTGTCGAACTGATCTAAAATCTAATGAGCTCTCCATGTGGGTGTAACTCTCCTGTACGTCTGCGCATACCTTTCTTGCGAGCCTTTCAGCGTCCCGGCCTGCTGAGGGAAGAGCTCCATGGTCTTCCTCCTCTCCTCCGGCGCCTCCTCCACCGCCGCCGCCGCCGCACCACCAGCAGCAACAACGGCGTCAGCGGCCGACATGATGCTCATGGGCACCGCCGGCAAGAAGCGGCCGCCGCCGTTGCTGCCGGCGTGCTCCTTCATGTACTGCCTCAGCAGGCCACACGTCACTGCGAACCTGCTGCCGTTCCCGGCAGCCGCCTGCTGCTCGCCGCCGGCCATGTCTTGCCCCGACCGTGACAACGTACGTACGTCGTACACAAGACCGAAAAACCAGCTCACATGAAGAAGCTCTGTGGAGAGGATCCAAAGACACTACTTTCGCTAGCTTCCTGCTGGAAGAAACGAAACGAGCACGAAATGCAGTATATGTGTGTCTGCCTGGGAGGTCGTCGCTTGCAGGTGGACGTCGCCTTTGTTTTATAAGTGTACAGCTCGCCCGAAGACGCCGGGCCGAAACTTTGCTTCTCGGGCTGGAAAAAAAACGAAACGGCACGTGAAACGCGAGTGGGTGGCGCGCGCTGCTCCCTCCGACAAAACTTTATTAAAAAAAATCAAAATTTGTCCTTAAAAAGATTTATCTCTAACTTGCACATGTGCAATGTATTAAACTACGGTTAACTAAGTAACACCACTTAATTAGCTTTTCTATAAGTATGTACTATTTGAAGAAGATTCCGATAGCTAATCTATAGCTCTTCAAACAGTATATTCTTATTTCACAGCGTGAACTGTTTCAATGATTTGGAATCTATAAATAAATTAGTTTTTAGAAGACAGATAACCTTTGCATCTATATATTTTATTAGTTAGATTGTCACTTCACTAGTAGTATTTTAAAATCTTAAGCTTTCTCAGACAGCCTCGAGATCTAACAGAATTAATAAGAGACATGAGTTATTTTCTTCTAGCTACAAATCTATTTTAAAATTATTAGAAATATTTTTTTGACAGAGGTACTGTACTACTTAAGCAGGGCGCGCCGCACGTCTCCCTAGCGGTGGTAGTTCTGGTTGGATTTCAGCCACTCGATCCGCGCGCGGCAGCGACCCGGCTAATTCCACCGGTGGACGGTAGTGGGCTGGTGGGCGTACGATTTGGGCAGCGACACGCGGGGAAATTGGCTGGGATGGTCTCTCGTTTGGATTCTCGGTTAATTTTGGCTACCAGCTGGGCTGCTACGGCTACGCACGCACATGGTGGTTGGTCAGGCTTAGGCCCCATGCATGACACCGGCTAGGAAGCGTGTCAACCTAGCTAGTGTGTGTGCATGCGCATGCACGTTGAGGTTGTGCACGATCTAAAATTGGGCTGAGGTAAAAATATTTTTTTACTATTGAACGTTAAAGGTATGTTTGGTAAAGATTCTTGGACTTGACTGTAAATAAAATCTCTAGAATTCTTATCAAACAAGTAAAAAATAAAAGTGATTTATACTAGCATTTAGAAAAACTGATTCTAATTCTCACGAGAATTATCTTTTTTCTCACGATAATCAGGCCAACAAAAATTAAAAATAACCATAAAAGTTTAGGAGAATATTAATTATACATAAACGTAGTATACTAACACACCTCAGTAATATAGTATACTAACACACCTCAGTAATATAATTCATAGTTTATATTATTTATTTATCTCTGTTAGTATATTTTTATATCATATAAAGCAAGAATCACATATATAATATAACCAAAGACATGTGTATAGTAATTTTAGATCACTATCATTTCTTATAAGAATTAGAATTTAGTTATTTAGACAAATGATTTTGTGATTGAATCTAATTCACTATAAAATTGATCACTTCTAAGAAGAATTAGTAGAATCATAATCTAAATTCATACTAAACGAGCCCTAAGTATTTTTGCACCTACCTTTTTTCCTTGGCTAGACAATTGACGGTGGCACAGAACACGCAGAATTGATGGTTGAAAATGGCATTCTAGACATTTGTAGAAATCAATTTTAGAAATTTGCATTAAAAATAGAATAATTCTAGTCTGCCCCCTAACAATGAACTGGTTAAACAATTAAATTTGCGGACTGTTTAAGCCCGTATAAACAAGTTATTTATTCTAAGGGGGCTAGCTAATATGGACGAAATACTTGCTACGAATGTTACAACACTTACATTATTTCCTTTTTTCCTTCTGTTCTTTTAATCTTCGAAGTAAGCAATTTATCCATATTAGCAAGTCATTATACAAACCCATCTTAATATGTTGTTTTTTTCATAGTCTAAGGGGTTATTTAGCTGGTTTTTTTGGAAGATCAACGGGGGAGATCGAACTTCACCACCTGAATTTCGTTCTAATTGAAAAGGGGTACAAACATTTTGTACAGTTACATAGAACGAAGAGATCAAAGTAGAGAATACGGATTTCCAAGAACACATGAACAACTGAGGCTGATCGATCAACCAATACTCCAGTCACGCACCCGGAGATTCCGTGGAGCGTTGGGACTCTGCCGACCGGGAGCCACCGCCGTCGCTGCCTTCGCGCAAGCGGAAGGGCCACGAGACCACGACGGTGGCTGCGATGAGTCTGACCCGAAAGGAGGGAAATGGGTGAGGGCTTGTGTCGAGCGCCGGTCACGACGGGGCTTCGGGTGGTCGAGTGGTGGCGATATGCTCCTAGGGGATCGCCGGCCGGTAGCTGCCGGTGTCGTGGTGGTCGAGCAGCAGTGGGCAGTGGCTCGTCGAGCAGAGAGATGAAGTGGCGGATGACACGACGACGAGAAGAAAGAATTAGGGGAGGGAATAAAAAATTGATGGATTGATTAGTGGCTTGACCGAGTAGTTGCCTCTGTGTTGTATGAAATATTTTTGCAATCGTCTTTCTTTGGAGCATCAAGGAGTTTGAATTGGGCGCAACGGTTGAACATATGCCCTGAAACTCGAAGTTCCTAGCACAACACGTTGATCAACCACGAAGTTTCGTTCCATTCGCGTGCAACCCCAGATCCCGCTTTCGGCCGCCGGAAAAACTCGCAAAGAAGAAACAAAATTAACCGTGAGCTAGGGCGCTAGTGCGTGCACGTCGCGCACTCGCGCACTGTGGCATATTGCGACGACTAACAAGCTAGTAACAAGTCGGTGCAAGCTCACACACGAAGAACAGATTACGAGCAATCGGTTCTGCCCCCATTATTAGCTCAGGGATCAGTAAGATTAGCGAGACGTCTAAAAAATCAGATTAAACGAGCCACACCATACGTACCAGCTACAATACTCTTAGAGGAGTGGTTGACTTAAACAGAGAGCTCACAAAACCATAATAACCGATCTGATTATTCCGGTCTTTATCTTACCGTTGGCCGGTTAGCGGTACATGTACGGTGATCGCTATTCCTACCCGTTCTCTGCGACAGAAAAGTGGCCGGCCTGCGTGATCAACAGGCGCGCGAGGGCGCTCGTGCGTGGCGTGGAGGCCGGGACGTCGGGTTAGGCTCCCCGCGCGCGCGTGAGGCCGAGCGGGCAGCTAGCTAACAAGCTAGCTAAGCCGTTGCGTGTCGCCATCGCGCAGCTGTGTGTTTTGCTTAGCCGGATCGGTGTTGCCTCTTTTCCCCAACCCTTCCATATCACATCCTCCGTGACCGGCCGGTGCGAATGCGCGACGTACTATACGCGCGCGAAACAAACGGAAACAACGTGCGTGCATTGCTGCTTCCGGCACTCGATCGGGTGGGGGCAAGCGAGAGCTGAAAGGAACGGCCTCCGACATGGGTGGGCGCGAGCGGCAGCCAAAAGCTAGCTAGTATCCTCGTCAAGTTAGGGCGGGGATGCTTGGATTGCGTAGGTTTGGCCGTGTTCGGCTGGGTTTTAGGCCTCCCAAGTTCCAGGATTAGAGCGGCGTGCATGCACCGTGCGGAAATTCTTTCGCGCATATGGAGTATACGTACAATCGTAAAGCAGCCGTACGTGCTGATCATTTCGGCCTGTAACTGATTAATTACTTAATTAATCATGTGTGCCGTGCCGATAAGATTAGCAGTCATATCGCGCGATTTATTCATCCACTTATAAAATAGAGCAATTTTATGGTACATTGTATTGTATTGATAGTAGAATGAATTCTAAACCTTAATATTCTTCTATCCAAAGGTTATAAATAATTTATACTATTATCTTAATTAGTTCATAGTAGAATTTACGAAGAGCTAAAATCGTCAAAAAATGAGTGATGGAAACGAGATAAAAGAGATATATGCAAATTCACCGATGATGATTATATCTAAAATATGATTAATTAAAGTATTAATTTATCATTTGAACGAAGTCTAAAAATTGATTCTAGTGCTAGTGGTTTAACTTAATTCACGGTAGGATTTGGGGATTCGATCGCAATCTTCGCTATTGGCCGGGTACGGTCCTAGCTAGCATTCAGCCATGCAGACCGAGTTAATCGGCAACTGTATCCAAACATCGACCGATCGAGTGGACAGATATCTACCAGCTGATATCTCGACATGCCTATCCGATTCACGTAACAAGCTACAGGACAGGAGGCACGTGCGCGAGCTAAGCTATGACGTGTTGCTCTCCCGATCGGCGAGTTACGGCGAGGCGTTTGCTCGTCGTGGAGAAACGGAGGACGACATTTTCAAACGTCTCGCAGTCTGGTTGGCGTCATGCACGCACGCGGCCACGTTTTCCTCGCGTCCTCTCCTCCCCTCATCTCCCGCGCGCGCGCGCGCGAAAGCGTCCTCCTCCTCCGATCCGATCGATCCTCTCCCTCCAGTAACTAACCCCACGTTTATCTTTCTTTCTCTCCCTAGCTCCGATCTATATAGAGCGGCAGACCAACTCAGCGACAGCCATGGTCCATCGATAGCAGCAGATTCATAGCTCACAGGTTGCGATTTGTGTGTGCCAACCCAGCTCACCTCGCGTCGCCTACTCGCCTCCCTCCCGCGGGTCTCTCTCTCTCTCTCTCTCTCTCGCACGTGCTCACTCTCCGTGCTAGCAATGGCAATGGCGTCGACGGACCCCGTCACCCGCCGCTTCGCCGTCGCGTGCGGCGTGCTCAGCCAGTACGTCAAGGTCGCCTCCCAACAGTCGGCGCCGGCTGCGGCGGCGATGGCGGCTCCTGGCGCGCCGGAGGTTGCCGCAGTCCAAGAGGGACGTCCCAGGGACGAACCGGCGAGCGGGGAGGAGCAGCTCACAATCTTCTACGCCGGGAGGGTTGTGGTGATCGATCGCTGCACGCCAGCCAAGGCGGCCGAGCTGATCCGGCACGCGGCG
>KE373354.1:11430-21993 GCA_000418225.1 Zizania latifolia | reverse complement strand
TCGTCGCCGTTGCCCTCATCGTCGTTGGGGCGGTCACTGTCTTGGTTTGAAGCGCTGGGCAGCATGGTGAGTCATCAAACTTGAAAATTGAAAATTCGATTTTTTTAAAGGAGGAAAAATCGAAATTTTAGTTAAAAAATTTTCAGTGCAAACGAGTGGTTTGGTTTGATTACTGCTCAGTTTGGAATGACAACTATTGACTACCGGTGACGATTTGTGTCTGTTTTGACGTCACTAACTAGTCAATTAACTACGTTTAAAAAATACAGAAGATATAGAAAATTTCATAGAAAATAAAAATTCTAGAAAAATATAGGAATATAAAAATAGAATAAACAGCAAATGTCCTGCTCAGGTCTTGGACCTCATGCCTGTGAGGCTGTGACCCAAGGACTGAAGGACAGTCTGCAGGCCTTCGTGGCTTCATCTGTTTCCATGGAACAAAACAACTCCACACCATCAAGTCTATGGAGTTGTGGAAAAGCTTGTTCTGTTTTCATGCCAACGACTTTCTACCAAGTGCAATTTCAGCACAGACGAATTCTACATCTAAATTCAGAAAGTTCAGCTAGTGAATAGTTCAGCTAGTGAATGGTCTATGTTTCAGAGTGGATTACCTTATGCTGGGAAAGGGAAGAAGAGGGGATCATACTTTGGGTGGAAACGCTCCAGTTCTTGTTCCTCAATCTGGTCATAACACGTGTCTATCTACTGAATAAGTTCATCACCAATGGCAGCAAGCTGTCATGCTTTACATTCTTACCTATTGGATTCTTATCTGCACCTGCTCAAGTGTAACATGCATGATGTTAATGGCAGAAGATAAACTTGATATCATTATCTCAAAAGAAGAAAAATTCTGGACAGAGACAGCATAAATGGAACATGTGATACATGACCTTGCTTTTTATCTGACTCATCAGTTGACGATGCAGATTTGTTTACTGAAGAACCAACGGGATTCTTTTTTTTTTTAAGAAGAGTTTGCAATGAGGGTAACCGTAGAGGACATCTATCATGAGCAACAAGGACTGGACAGCAGCTGACAAGGTGGATTGGTTATCATTTCCACTGTGATGTTCATCAGTGTTGTTCTCTATACCCTGGTGACTGGTCCTCCTCTCTAATTATATGCAAAACATGTAAGCTAATCACCACAGCAAACTCTGCAATTTATATTCCACATCATTTAAAAACTAACTGTAAGCTAAGGTATAGTTGGACAATGGACAGTGCCAAATATTGAATGCAGAAACCTCACATTCCGATGCAACTAAAGACGGTCACTACGTATGAAGAATGGAAGCATCACAGCAATATTATGTTACAAAAACGTTGTTCTCTTGTTTCCTTATAAATTGTTATCCTTTTAACACCAATCATGTTCCGACAAATGCATTCATCAAGAAGCAAAGCAAACTGATCTGAACTTGGGGGGTGAGAAGAACTAAATTGTGTTTAGTCTGATCGGAATTGAGGAAACACTGTCATGTCATATTGTCATGGGCATGGCTCTGAAGGCTGAGGCTATACGACATGAACAGTACCCCCACAGACCACAGTACTGTAGCAATAGCTTAGGAATCGTTTGTCCAAAGATAAGATTAGACTTGTTATTTTAGAGATAAAATTAGATTGAATTATAATCTATTTTCTAGATTTAGATATTAGCTTTTAAGAGTTAAGTCATTATGTATCTCTATTTCATCAAAGCAATAATGAATTATTATAATCTCTTTCAAATGATCATCATCCTAGTTTAAGGCCATCCTCTCGTTCTAACATCTATCTATCTTGCCCGATAGTTTTTATCTCATTATGAATTTGGTTCATGACAACTGCATTAGCATTACAAATTTCTAATCCAATCCAACTACACTAATCATTGTTACACTAAATTAAATATGTGGTCCAAGTAGAAAATTCACGTCCCACAGAAGGAACCATCTATATCAGAAATATTTATATTTATCAACTTTTTAGTATTAAATTTATTTATTTAAATTTTTAAATAACTGTCATAAACATTAGCTTCATCTATTCGCTGCCTATGACAAGGTGGGGCCCTGGCCCAGCGGCTCCCCGTCTCATGTCCGATCTCTCCACTTGACTGCAGTTTTTGGATCCGAATTTCCGAACTCCGAAGGCCGGCGGCGATGGCGGCGACGGCGGAGGCAGGGAGGAGGAAGCGCGCGGCGGTGGTGGTACTGGGAGACATCGGGCGCAGTCCGCGCATGCAGTACCACTCCCTTTCCCTCGCCAACCAGGTGCTCATCCATCGCGAGATCTCTTATTAGTTTTGTTTGGATTTGGTTGGGGTAAGCGTAGTCCCTCTAGCTACCCATGTGTGTGAATTTCGATTGCGCAGTGATGGTTAGTATTCCTTCATGAATTTTCTGCTTAATTCGTCACTGCTTGGAGTGCCTTTTTATCCTAGGCTATAATTCTGTTATACTACCTCCGTGTTCTCAAGCATAGAATCTGTGCAGTTAAACTTGAAATTTTAAATCATTAAAAGATTAAAAAATATTTGGATTCGGTACTTGAAAATAATATCAGCAGATTTGTCACTAAAAATGTTGTCATATTGTTATATTTTTAATATTTTTTTATAAACATACATTTAGAAAAAATAGCATATACACATATGAATTGGATGCTGTGTCGATATCCAAATCGTCATCAGCGAAGATAGGGGATGGGTGGCCATTTGCGGCAAAGTGTGCGTGGACATAGATTCGGTTTAATTAATGCCCTCGATTTTCTGTTCTCCCTTGGAAACTTGTTTTTTCTTCTCCATAAAAGTGTGATTAGGCATGTGCAAATATCAGTCATACGAACAAAGACAGACTTTGAAGTGAATAGAAGAAAATTGCCCTGCATTTACTAAGCATTTTTCTTCAAGCGGCAAAAACTTTGGAAAATCGAGACATGCTCTATGTTGTGGACAAACAATTCTAATGTGCCAGCGTATGCTTCTATGTTCTAATTTATTATCATTCTTTGTCCTTCTTGACAGGCCGGTATGGAAGTGGACATTGTTGCAAACGGAGGTATTGTTCTTTTCATTGTTCCATTGTATCTTTGAAATTTACTCTAGCATTGTATTTGGAAGTTATTTATACCTTAACTATACCACTTAGGCATATCATTCAGTCTGAATTTCCATGAGCTTTCCATCTTCTGTTTTTTCTTTCATTGAAATTTGACCTACTGTTCTGCTTTGTGTGAATGGACAGGAAGTGACCCTCATCTATTATTGAGAGAAAATCCATCAATTCGTATCCATGAAATGGTATTGATTGTTGTAAACCATTATGTTGTTATCTATTTTTTCCTGCTACTATTAACTTCAGGATTATATCTTTAGAAAACAATTCAGTTAACGGGAATCTCAAAGATATCTGGTGCCCTGACACTGGTACTTAAAGCTGCCATCCAGTTAATTCTGTTAATTTGGTTTCTTTGTTTCAAGATTCCTCGTCCTGATGTCTTCATTGTTCAGGTCAGTGGAAAGAAATTGCATTCAGCTTCTTTCTTTACATGCGTGGTTCAGAATTACATGAACAATATGTATGCCAGCAATGTAAAATTCATTTTTCTGAGGATTTGGAGATTTATAATTCATCATCCATCAATCATGCTAGTAAATTCATAGTGTTAGGCTGTTAGCTCGGTGTCACACAGCTTAAGTAGTAAACCATGCTGCACAATGTATATGGTACTTATTCTTGACATCATTTTCAATTCAGCAGTGATAAGCGTAACCTGTAGTGCATTCACTGAGTTGTCTAATTTGACTCATACTTAGTCAGAGAAGATGCTCCAGCCTCATTTTGTTGTATATCTTTCTACCATAATAACTGACATTGATTTTACCATTTTAATTACCTAGAAATTCCTATGTTTGACATTTATAAAATTCGTTTTTGGTAGTAAAAAAACCTCAAATTCAAGTTGTTGTGTTGCACAATAGCAATTAAACTGGTTTCTTTTGTTTGGTCATCTTTTGTCCAACAGAATCCACCCTCTGTTCCAACATTGGCTGCTGTAAAACTGGCTAGCTGGCTAAGAGGTGCTAAGTTTATTGTGGATTGGCATAACTTTGGATATACATTGCTTGGGTTGTCTCATGGGCGAAGTCACATAGTAGTTAAAATCTACTACTGGTAATTCCTTGTCCTGTTTATTTATCTGCTAGTATAGCATACTGATCATATGTTAGTATACTGATGTGTTCTGGCATTCTAGGTTTGAGAGGCATTTTGGACGGATGGCTGATGGTGCCTTTTGTGTTACAAAAGCAATGAAACATGAACTTGCTCAAAATTGGGGAATCAAGTGAGATGAAGCTTTCAGCTAGTTTTTCTTGTCAAAAGCTTGCTCACATGCTACAGTTGTACTAACATAAATGTTGTTTTTCAGTGCAACAGTTCTTTATGATCAATCTCCTGAATTTTTCCATCCGACTTCATTGGAGGAGAAACATGAGGTGAGCATCTATTTTCAATTATTTCTGCATCTTTGTAGTACTGCATATGTGACAGTTAGACATGAAATAGTTGTTTAGCAGATTGGGGAATTCCATTTGTAGTGCTATGGGCAATGCTGATTGCATCTCTGTTGGTATGTTCTCCAACCAGTTGACATATTATTCACTGTTGTGAGCATATTTCACTTTGATAGATTTTCTGTTGTTTGCCCTTACAACACAGAGAAAGAAGTGGAAGACAGGAATGCTACTGTCTTTACCCGTACGGTTGAAGGTGAAATTTTCTTGAAGCCTAATAGACCAGCTCTTGTTGTGAGCAGCACAAGCTGGTCTGTTCTCTTGATCTGGGTGATCCTAGTTATAGCATTTTCTTTTAATACTCAAAACACAATTTTTTTAGTGGTAGTTTAAATGTGAATAGATTTAAAGATCTTTGCCTTCACCACCTATGTTGCAGGACACCAGATGAAGATTTCAGCATACTTCTGGAAGCAGCACTGATGTATGATAGGCGTGTTGCTGCAATTTTAGGAGAAGAGGATTCAATCGATGAGGGTCAACTTTGGATTGATATCAAGAATGGGAAGCAATTTGTCTACCCGAGATTGCTATTTATTATCACTGGTATTGTGCATTGTGCTTTATAAGCTTCAGTAACTGGCTTTTAAGCACTTTCCAGATTTCCATTAAAAAAAATCAATTTTGAAGGTAAAGGACCTGATAGGAAGAAATATGAGGAGCAAATTAAAAGGTTGAAACTGAGGCGTGTTGCCTTTCGGACGATGTGGCTTTCATCAGAAGACTATCCTTTTTTACTTGGTAAATGAGTTGATTGCAAAAAATAATTCCACATTGTAGCATAAATGCTGACTCTTTGAAGAATTACAGGATCAGCTGATTTAGGTGTATCATTGCATACATCGTCTTCTGGACTGGACCTACCTATGAAGGTTACTTAGCATTTTCTCTGATGAAATAAATAGGCATTTTTTATTTACTGCCTGTAACTTGGATAATTGTTCTTAGGTGGTTGATATGTTCGGATGCGGATTACCTGTTTGTGCTGCTTCCTTCTCCTGGTAACCAATGTTTCTTAGTTGTTTCATTTTCTATGTTTTGCCTTGGCCTTCAGATTTTTTTAATAAAACCTTTGCTTTTTTTTCCTGTGTGCAGCATTGAGGAGCTTGTAAAAATAAACAGGAATGGACTTCTGTTTTCAACATCTTCTGAGCTTGCTGATGAACTTATGGTGATGGTCTTTTAGCATTTTATTTTCTATATCATGTATTTGTATTGTTTTTGGAATATTTGTTGAGAGTACTGTGACTTAATTTTATCATTATAAGAGATGTTAATCGTTGAAATTTCAAACCCATGCAGATGCTGTTTAAGGGGTTTCCAGAAGAATGTGATGTCTTGAAATCCCTCAAGGCTGGTGCCTTGAATACTGGATCATCCTCCAAATGGTCGACAGAATGGGAAACTTACGCTCTCCCCTTGGTGAACCAGGTCAAAATTTGAACCTGGCTGGCTAGAGATGAACATTACAGTCACCAGATTAGCCTCACTTTCTAAAAAAGAAATTTGCAGGTCATATCTTGAAGTGCATGACTACATTCTAGAGATTATAACTTTACCTCTTTTTTCCCAATTGCAGGTCATAGGTTGAAATGCATGATAACATTCAACATATTGGCAGTAGGGTGGATTTGTTACAGCCTGTTTCATCATCTGCTCATCCCAGATGGCCATATGTACATTTGAAGTGGAGCAGAACATATCATATATGTGTTTGTTAAGACCAGCTGTTGCCAGGACAAGTTTCTACAAGGCTGTTGTGTTTATCGTAGTCTAAGTTGAGCACATGTCCAAGCTGTTTCAGGATGTGTGGCAACTAGAGCTGACCGTTAGTTTAGTTTGATCTAGGACCTGGCTCGAATGTCCGGTCATATACTTTATTCGGTAAGCAAAACAGAGATCCATTTTGTAACACAGCTGATAAAAACTTTTTTGTAAACAGACCTGTACATGTAAGGCTGTACAAAAAACAAAATATCTCTCTAAAAAAAGAAGTTCAGGAGATGGTTCTCATTTCCTCTCTACTGCAACCATGGGGGTTCAGAATTTCAGATCTCCAGCACAATGTCTGTGGAATTCAATGATGGAAAGCATTTTCTTAGTAGATATATCATGTCCTTAACCTTAAGGGGTAAGGCCAACAAAAATGGTCAAAAATACAAAATTATCTGTATGTGCTGGCTATTTGTTCAAGGATCAGATGGTGCAAGATTTCTTCTCTTCTCTAGCATACCATATTTGAGAAATCTTCTTACAACTACATTACAGCTACTCGTAAAATCTTTCGCTCTTTAAACAGTCTAGATTTTTTATTTATAAATAAACAAATAACAAATATCTAGAAGATAAAAAAACAGATTCTTACTAGTTTCTTATCATAATATTAATCTCCTCACAATCAGACCCTTAATTGCATCTGACGGTTCGGAAGTGATCAGCATTGTAACGGAGCCACATCCATAGACCGGGTCGGACCCTGAACCCGGCTCGACTGAAACCCCACGAGGCCGAACCGGACCCGAACTCTTCTTGCGGAATAAGGAAAAGCCGCACCGTATAGTCGCGAGGCCTGAAAGCGCAGCACACCACCTCGCCGTACTCGCTGGGAGCAAACGACACATCGAACCCCCACACCGGCGGCGAGAAATCCGGCGACGATGAGCCGCGGCACGGGCGCAGGGTACGACCGCCACATCACCATCTTCTCCCCCGAGGGCCGCCTCTACCAAGTCGGTGCGTGCAGCCCCTTCCCTAAACCCTAGCCTGCTCGCGTCGCTTAGATCTGCTTCTGGGGGAGTCTGATCCGTCTGCGTGTGCAGAGTATGCGTTCAAGGCGGTGAAGTCGGCGGGGGTGACGTCGATCGGCGTGCGCGGCAAGGACTCCGTCTGCGTCGTCACCCAGAAGAAAGTGCCGGTGAGTTCTTCGACCCGAGCCGGTGCTTTATCTCTTCGCTGCGGCTGCGCTGCCGCCCTAAATATTGTGACTTTCTGCAGCTTCGGGGCCTGATTAGATGTTAATACGGTGGTAGAAACCGGGAGACTGATTTATTTTACCGCCTATGATGCGGCTCTGATTGTAGGACAAGTTGCTGGACCAGAGTAGCGTCACACACTTGTTCCCGATCACCAAGTACGTCGGCCTGGTCGCCACTGGTCTCACAGGTTTGTTTACCGTGTTTTACTTTACTGTATGGTTAGTGACATGTTAAGTTGCATGGAATTAGCTTTGGGGAATCATGATCTTTTTTGTCTGTGTGTTGATGATGAAGAAAAGGTTGTTTTTATTGCGTGTTAGGCTTACAGTTTAGTTATTCCAGATATCAATTTTGAAATTGATACAGTGGGAGTAGACCACTCACCACTCACCACTCACAGTGATGATTGTAGTATTGCCGGTTAATTTTTCTATGATGGTAGAGCAGTAGAGGATGCAGTTTCCTAGTTTAGTTTTGTGCAGTTCTGCTTCTTATGTAGGAATTAGGGTACTTTATTTACTTCTATTGAAGTGTTTTGTGGAAGCTGATGGTCAATATGGGATTCTTTTAGGTATCATCTTTTGATCGGAAGTAATTTTTCTAGTAGGATTTTAACATATACTAGAACTACAACAACAAAGCCTTTCAATCCCAAGCAAGTTGGGTTAGGCTAGAAAAATGATTTCTCCTAATATTTTGTGTATAAAGCATGTGGATTTAGATAGGTTATGAGGTCTCAGGTCTTGAATTCAACTCTCTTTGATCAAAGATAACAAATGGGTAAAGAAAGAGGGTATAGCTTTGCTGGTTGTTGGGTTTGTTTACATGAGACACTGGAAGCTGGTTGTTGGGTTGTACATGAGGCACTGGATGGTATATCAGTATGTTCTCTGTTCTACTCTTACTAGAATGAAAGATAAAAGTGGTCCTTTTGGGGTACGGAAAAGAACCACAATCTGGGAACCATATGGAATTTCACCATGTTAGTGAAGTTATTGCACATTTGCCATCGTTGTCCTCATCAAGGTGTTTACTTCCTTTGTAATGTTAGGTACCTCACATAATACTTTTTTCTTAGTCTCTTAGTGATGATTTAGGATTATGTCCTTATATTTCCCTGTTAAGTTTTCCCCAAATATATTAATCCTGCATTGATAATAAACATGTTTTGTTGTTTCACAGCTGATGCAAGGTCCTTGGTCTACCAAGCAAGGAATGAAGCAGCTGAGTTTCGTTTCAAATGGGGCTACGAGATGCCTGTAGATGTATTAGCAAAATGGTATCATGCCTTATCCTTATATTAGTTCTCAGTTTGTGAAATGTGGTTGGTTATATGATCTTTGCATTTCATAGAACAAAGAAGTAGCTCTAACGCTACTTATCTGGTTTATGTTTCAGGATAGCAGACAAAGCACAAGTATACACGCAGCACGCCTACATGAGACCCCTAGGCGTAGGTTTGTATTATCATATCACATGACCTATTATTCCATTAGCTTATATTGTTCTAGTTGTAATCAAACAGCTTGAAGCTGCCCTCTATATTCATTCTTTGGTTACATTCTGTAGTTGCTATGGTCTTGGGCTATGACGAAGAGAAAAATGCTCAACTTTTCAAGTGTGACCCAGCAGGTCACTTCTTTGGGCATAAGGTATACAATAATTTTGTATGATACACTTCATTATCTTTCGTTTTGTTTCCCTTCATTCTTAGGTCACTATGTATCAGTTGAATGTTGAGTTTTCTGTCTTCTGGTGAACAAATAGAAATTTGTTTCCTCTTTAACACTGGATATTTTATTTTTCAGGCAACTAGCGCTGGGCTTAAGGAGCAGGAAGCCATAAATTTTCTGGAGAAGAAAATGAAGGATGATCCACAGTTCACTTACGAGGAAACTGTCCAGGTAAGATTCTTCCTGCAAACCTGATGCTCTGAACTATTTCACTAATGTGGATTGCTCAAAGAGCTGTTCATCATTTCTTTTTATGCATACTACCCTCTAGAAGTTGGTTTATATTCTTTGCTAACTTTTAACCTATGCTCTCAGATTGCGATTTCAGCATTGCAATCTGTTCTTCAGGAAGATTTCAAGGCCACCGAGATTGAGGTATACTGTTGTTCCTGAACACAAAAGGTCCTTTCTGAAGGTTTCTGAATTCTGCTCTGCAAGTCGTGCTTATGTTGTAAACTGCGGTTTGGCAGGTTGGTGTTGTGAGGAAAGAAGATCGTGTTTTCAGAGCACTCACGACAGAGGAGATCGAACAGCACCTAACAGCCATAAGTGAGCGCGACTGAGCTACAATGAAATTTGACGGGTCACGGCTTCACACTGAACTGCCGTCCTTCGGCACCGTCATTTTATTTAACGTTCAGCCAAGAAACATTCAGTGAATCATTTCATGTGTAACACCAAAAAACAAGCATCAGTTCGTCTTGTACTCGTTGGATCCTCTTTCGTTGTGGTTGAATTTGCTACGATTTACCTGGATGTTGCTGGCAGTTTGAGCCCATTTTCTTTCAGCGCCTTTGAGCAGTCGTCCTGCATTCTGCCCTTTATATTGTTCCTTAATACTGTAGTTCCTACGAATGTCATTAGGACGAAAATGTATGATGTACTTAAAATAACCTTTTAGGGCATATTCCTCTGATTTCTTATCTTATATAAGTTATTTTATCTAATTTATTATATAAGTCATTTTGTCTAATTTCTTAAAAATAAAAAACAATTTAAATAATTCTCATATTTATTCTTGCAAGAGATATAATATTTATTTGATAAAGACAAACATACAATAAAGGAAAAGGTTTACTCAACCATCAAGTATAGAATTATAAACACATATATTTCTAAACTATAAAATCAGATTTTTAACCCCTATCATCCATAATATACTAGATATATCATCTATAATATACTAGATAAATAACTCTTGGAGCGATTTGGTATGGATTGGTATGGTGATTTTATCTACGTGGCAGCACGTGATGGGTGCATTGAGGTGGCTATCCACCTCTCT
>KE373353.1:129892-149102 GCA_000418225.1 Zizania latifolia | reverse complement strand
GGTGGATTGGTTTTTTTTGTTTCGGGGGTTGATGGTTTATCCTGTGGTGGTTTTGCTGTACAGGTGAGGCGCAGTTGAGGGGTCCCGATTGGAGATGGCGGCGCACAGGGCCAGCTTCCCGCTCCGGTTGCAGCAGATCCTGTCCGGGAGCCGCGCCGTGTCGCCGGCAATCAAGGTGGAATCCGAGCCGGTTAGTCCTCACGCTGCCCTATTCTTCGTCCCTATGGTTTTGATCGGGGTGGGGCTGTAGATGTGAACTTAAGATGGCCTGGTTGAATTCTCCCTAGTTGTTCCTCTAGGGTTTTGATCGGCTGCTGCTGCTGCTGTTGTGGTGTTCTGTCGCGGTGAGGTGGTAAGGGTGGAGTTAGCCCAGTTTATGATCTCCTGTTTGGAGGAGTAGGATCAGCTGCAGTTGAAACTACTACTGCAGCTTTAGCAGTCAGCCAGTCATTCAATCCAACCATTCAACAACAAACCAACGGCTAGATCAAAAGGGCTATCTCTCCCATCCTTTCTTACTTATTTCATTCATATGCATGCAAAGGTTAACAACTTATTAAGTCATTATTCCTAATCCCACGTGCAAAAGATTTAATGCATCATCTAAGTAACCTTTGCAGTCATCATTGATCCAACCATCCAATGGAAATCCAACAGCTGAATCAAAAGATTATTTCTTCCTTCTTTCACTAAGTCAATTAGCTTGCAGTTTATAGATGGAAATAAATTACTTAGATGATGCATTAAAGCATTTGTACATGGGATTAGGAGTAAGGGCTTAATTAGTTCTATTTTGTGTCAAATTGGATGTCAAACAATTTCTAGTTTACACAAAATTATCCTTTCAGCATAGGTAGACTAATTAAATGGCAACATTACATCATATTAGTTGTTTACCTTTGCATGCATATGAATGAAATAAGTAAATAAAGGATGGGAGAGCTAGCCCATTTGATCTAGCCATTGGTCTGTTGTTGAATGGTTGGATTGAATGATTGATAAAGCTGCAGTAGTAGTTGCAACTGCAGCTAATCCTACTCTGTCATGTTTGGGTTTGCGTGGTCTTGGTTGGTAGATGTGCCAGTTCTTTGAAGTTTCTGCTTATCATGCTCTTGCTGTTGTGGTGCTACATGCTCCTATGTTAGCTGGATGCTTAAGTACCTCAGTGCTTTTGTTAGTTGTTACTGCCGCAGCTGTAATCCTGTTGGTTTAAGTATCCCCTTACATTGGTAGTATCTTGTTCTCTCTATGGCGCATGATCTCTGGATTACTGGTGTGCCATGTTTGGGGAGCAGGATCCCGATGCTTTGATTACCTATTGTCTATAGTTTAGTGGTTTTGGACTGGTGTTTTAGAGGCGTTTATTAGCTCATACTTTCTTACTCTTGTAGTTCCCGCTGCAAAACTTATGAGCCACTTCAGAATGGCCACATCCTTAACTTTCTGTGTATCCCACTTTGTTTAATAATGGTAGTTTTTCATCATGTTTTTTGTAATTATTGTTGCATAGTTTTTCCATCCTGTTTCTGGCATTTTTGTTGCCATAGAGTATCATATTTCTTTGTGCTTATATTGATCAATCCTGTATCATGTTTTGGGTAATGGCTTACTTCATAGATATGACAGTAGCCTCCAGATTGATGCATTGATTTAGTTCACTTGTATTTACAGCTGAGAGTCAGGATATGTGGTTTTGTGGATGTTGTATATTTGGCTCTGACAGTTATTTTAGTTTTGTAAGTTTGGTTCTAGCAATACTGTTTGAATATGTGTAAACATTTCACCTGATTTATGGCATAGCTTATATATATACATTGATAATATAATGGGAGGATATGTATTTGGTTTTACAGATTCATTTGTGACCTACAATTTTCTCTTAATAGTATCCGCTTTTAGAATTATTTCAAGGAAGATAAAGAAGTGTTAGAACCTTTCAAAAGGTAAAATATGAAGTGAATTTGGATACCTTGATCATCAAGGACTTGTTTGATAACTAATTTGACAAGCTACCACAGTCTATTCACTATTTTAAGGAGATACTTACGAACTGTACCTAGCTCTGTTGTGTGGATTACCAAAGTATGGTGCAGTAGAATATCATGTTCTTTGAATAAATAAGTGTATGGCAGGCTTACTGCCATCACATTCTCTGAAAACCTATTATGTTTCTTGTGATGTTCGTCTTGACCATAGACATTTCTGCCAAGGAGAGTTATTAATCATTTTTGTGTTTGCAGCCAGCAAAAGTGAAATCATTTATAGATCGTGTAATCAGTATTCCATTACATGACATCACAATACCACTGTCAGGCTTCCATTGGGAGTTCAGTAAGGTGACATTTTCATTATAAAAGTTATTCAAAAATTGTATTTGGGCATCCTTATTTTCCAATAGTTGCTTACTTTTGCATATGTCTACAGGGAAATTTCCACCATTGGAAGCCTCTTTTTATGCATTTTGATACATATTTCAAGACACACATTTCTTCAAGGAAGGATCTTCTTTTATCCAATGATATGGTCAAGGGTGATCCTTTGCCTAAAAATTCTCTCTTGCAAATTTTGAGAGTTATGAAGATTGTTTTGGAAAATTGTCAGAACAAAACTTCTTTTGCTGGTCTTGAGGTAATCTGGTTTTTAATTTTATGCTTTAACTCGATGTTCCAAAGATTAGATGCAAGAGCCATATTTTTATATTATTTTAATTAACTATCTTGTTCTATCAGTATTTTAGGTTTCTGCTGGCATCATCAGACCCTGAGATAGTTGTGGCGGCTTTGGAAACACTTGCTGCATTGGTTAAAATAAATCCTTCGAAGTTGCATATGAATGGAAAGCTTATCAATTGTGGAGCTATAAACAGCTATCTTCTATCATTAGCCCAAGGATGGGGTAGCAAGGAGGAAGGTCTGGGCATATATTCTTGTGTTGTGGCAAATGAGAGAAACCAGCAGGAGGGTTTGTGCCTATTCCCAGCAGATATGGAGAACAAATATGATGGCACACAACACCGTCTTGGTTCGACACTTCATTTTGAATATAATTTGGCTCCTGTCCAAGATCCTGAGCAATCCAGTGACAAGAGTAAGCCATCTAATCTGTGTGTGATACATATCCCGGACTTGCACCTTCAGGAGGAGGATGACTTGAGTATATTGAAGCAATGTATTGATAAGTTTAATGTGCCTTCAGAGCACAGATTTTCTTTGTTTACGAGGATAAGATATGCACATGCGTTTAATTTCCCAGGGACATGTAGGCTTTATAGCCGCATAAGTCTTCTTGCTTTTATTGTTCTTGTGCAATCCAGCGATGCTCATGATGAACTAGCATCTTTCTTTACGAATGAGCCAGAGTACATAAACGAGTTAATCAGGCTTGTTCGGTCAGAGGAATTTATTCCTGGACCCATCCGTGCACTGGCTATGCTTGCACTGGGAGCACAGTTAGCAGCGTATGCATCATCTCATGAGCGAGCTCGGATACTTAGTGGCTCAAGTATCATATCTGCTGGTGGAAATCGCATGGTTTTGCTCAGTGTTCTGCAAAAAGCTATATCATCACTTGGTAGCCCGAATGATACATCATCTGCTTTGATTGTTGATGCTCTTCTGCAGTTTTTTCTGCTCCATGTACTATCTTCTTCGAGTTCTGGGACCACTGTTAGAGGTTCAGGGATGGTTCCCCCTCTTTTACCCCTTTTGCAAGATATTGATCCTTCCCACATGCATCTTGTCTGTTTGGCAGTGAAGACTCTTCAAAAGTTGATGGAGTACAGCAGCCCTGCTGTTTCTCTATTTAAAGATTTGGGTGGGGTAGAACTTTTGTCTCAGAGGTTACATGTTGAAGTGCAGCGTGTTATTGGTGCTGATAGTCATTATTTGATGGTTACTAGTGATGCATTGAAATCAGAGGAGGATCATCTCTACTCCCAGAAGCGATTGATTAAGGCTTTGCTCAAGGCATTGGGTTCTGCTACATATTCTCCTGCAAATCCTGCTCGTTCTCAAAGCTCCAACGATAATTCTTTGCCCATCTCACTTTCCCTGATATTTCAGAATGTTGACAAGTTTGGTGGTGGCATTTATTTTTCAGCAGTTACCGTTATGAGTGAGATAATTCACAAGGATCCTACATGCTTTCCTGCTTTGAAGGAACTTGGTCTTCCAGATGCTTTTCTATCCTCAGTGACAGCTGGTGTAATACCATCTTGTAAAGCTCTTATCTGTGTTCCTAATGGCCTGGGTGCAATCTGCCTTAATAATCAAGGACTTGAGGCTGTCAGGGAAACTTCAGCTCTCCGTTTTCTTGTAGACACATTCACCAGCAGGAAGTACCTGATACCAATGAATGAAGGTGTTGTCCTTTTAGCTAATGCAGTGGAAGAGCTTCTTCGTCATGTGCAGTCCCTAAGAAGCACTGGTGTTGACATCATTATTGAAATAATCAACAAACTTTCTTCACCTCGGGAAGATAAGAGCAATGAACCAGCCAGCTCAGAAGAAAGAACGGAAATGGAAACTGATGTGGAAGGATGTGATTTGGTGAGTGCTATGGATTCAAGTGTGGATGGCACTAATGATGAACAGTTTTCTCATCTGAGCATTTTCCATGTGATGGTATTGGTGCATCGGACAATGGAAAACTCTGAAACCTGCCGGTTATTTGTTGAGAAAGGAGGCCTACAGGCACTTTTGACACTCCTGTTGCGACCTAGCATTACCCGATCATCTGGAGGAATGCCTATTGCTTTGCATAGCACCATGGTATTCAAGGGCTTTACTCAGCATCACTCTACTCCACTTGCACATGCATTTTGCTCTTCCTTAAAGGAGCATTTAAAGAATGCCTTGGAGGAGCTTGATACAGTTGCAAACTCATGTGAAGTAGCAAAGTTGGAAAAAGGAGTCATTTCATCTGTTTTTGTTGTTGAGTTCCTACTCTTCCTCGCGGCATCCAAAGACAACCGCTGGATGAATGCACTACTCACGGAATTTGGAGATGGCAGCAGGGATGTCCTGGAAGATATTGGACGAGTGCACCGGGAAGTGCTTTGGCAAATTTCACTTTTTGAAAAAAAGAAAGTTGAACCTGAAACAAGTTCTTCTTTAGCAAATGACTCTCAACAAGAAGCAGCTGTCGGGGATATTGATGGTAACAGATACACTTCCTTCAGGCAGTATCTTGATCCTCTTTTAAGGCGAAGGGGCTCTGGGTGGAATATTGAGTCACAGGTGTCTGACCTCATTAATATCTATCGTGATATTGGTCGTGGGGCTGGTGACTCTCAGAGATATTCTAGTTCAGGGTTGCCCTCAGAACAAGGCCAACCTTCCAGTTCATCTGATGCAAGTGCTAGCACAAAATCAGAAGACAAGAAAAGATCTGAGCATTCGTCCTGCTGTGACATGATGAGATCACTCTCTTACCATATCAACCATCTTTTCATGGAGATTGGAAAAACAATGCTTCTTACATCTCGACGAGAGAACAGTCCTGTAAATTTATCAACACCTGCTGTATCTGTTGCTAACAATATCGCTTTTATTGTGTTGGAGCACCTTAATTTTGAGGGACACACAACCAGTTCTGAAAGAGAGATTGCTGTTTCCACTAAGTGCCGATACCTTGGGAAAGTGGTTGAGTTCATTGATGGCATATTGTTGGACAGGCCAGAATCATGCAATCCAATCATGCTGAATTCATTTTATTGCCATGGTGCTATTCAGGCTATTTTAACCACATTTGAAGCTACCAGTGAGTTGCTCTTTGCGATAAACAGGCCGCTGTCCTCGCTTATGGAGACAGACAGTAAAATCGTGAAGGAAGATAAGGAGACAGATTCGTCATGGATATATGGCCCACTCTCCAGCTATGGGACAATTCTGGACCATCTAGTAACATCATCATTTATTCTCTCCTCCTCAACAAGACAATTACTTGAGCAGCCTATTTTTAGTGGAAGTATTAGGTTTCCCCAAGATGGAGAGAAGTTCATGAAGCTGCTTCAGTCAAAGGTTTTGAAGACTGTTCTTCCCATCTGGGCCCATCCGCAGTTTCCAGAATGCAATGTTGAGTTAATTAGTTCAGTCACATCTATCATGAGGCATGTTTACTCTGGGGTTGAAGTGAAAAATACCTCGGTCAACACTGGTGCTCGTTTAGCTGTTCTGCCCCCTGATGAGAATGCAATTTCACTGATTGTAGAGATGGGCTTTTCGCGTGCCAGAGCTGAGGAAGCATTGCGACAGGTTGGAACAAACAGTGTTGAAATTGCAACTGATTGGTTATTCTCACACCCGGAGGAACCACAAGAGGATGACGAACTTGCTCGAGCTCTTGCAATGTCTTTAGGCAATTCTGATACATCTGCACAAGAGGAAGATGAAAAATTGAATGATCTTGAACTTGAAGAAGAAATTGTTCAGCTGCCTCCCATTGATGAAGTATTATCTTCATGTCTTAGTCTGCTGCAGACAAAGGAAACATTTGCTTTCCCTGTTCGGGACATGCTTTTGACTATCAGCTCACAGAATGATGGCCAAAACCGAGTGAAGGTTCTTACGTATTTGATTGATCACCTGAAAAACTGTCTGATGCCATCTGATCCTTTAAAGAGCACTGCATTATCTGCCCTTTTTCATGTCCTTGCATTGATTCTCCATGGAGATGCTGCTGCCCGGGAAGTTGCTTCAAAGGCTGGTCTTGTCAAGGTTGCTTTGAAACTGCTGTGCAGCTGGGATTTGGAACCAAGGCAACACGAGATAAATGATGTTCCAAATTGGGTTACTTCCTGCTTTCTTTCTATTGATAGGATGCTCCAGTTGGATCCAAAGTTGCCAGATGTGGCTGAACTTGATGTCCTTAAAAATGATAATTCAAATACGCAAACATCGGTGGTGTTGGATGACAGCAAGAAAAGGGATTCAGAAACTTCATCCAGTGCAGGGTTATTAGACTTGGAGGATCAGAAGCAACTTTTAAAGATCTGCTGTAAATGTATTCAGAAGCAGCTGCCTTCTGCTACCATGCATGCCACTCTTCAGTTGTGCACCACATTGACTAAGCTTCATGCTGCTGCTATTAGTTTTCTCGAGTCTGGTGGCCTGGATGCATTGCTAAGTTTGCCAACGAGTAGCTTGTTTTCTGGATTCAACAGTGTGGCTTCTACAATTATCCGTCATATTTTGGAGGATCCCCACACCCTTCAGCAAGCTATGGAGTTAGAGATACGCCACAGTCTTGTCACAGCAGCAAATCGTCATGCAAATCCGAGGGTTACACCACGCAGTTTTGTCCAGAATTTGGCATTTGTTGTATATAGGGATCCTGTCATATTTATGAAAGCTGCCCAAGCTGTGTGCCAGGTTGAGATGGTTGGTGATAGACCATATGTTGTTCTGCTGAAGGACCGTGAGAAAGAAAAGAACAAGGAAAAAGAGAAGGACAAACCAGCCGATAAGGATAAAACAGCTGGTGCTGCCACAAAGATGACATCAGGGGACTTGGCTTTAGTATCTCCTGTTGGGAAGCAGCCTGAATTGAATACGAAGAATGTGAAATCTCATCGCAAGCCACCACAAAGCTTTGTCACTGTTATTGAGTATCTGCTGGATTTGGTTGCGTCCTTTGTTCCACCACCTAGAGCAGAGGAACAAGCTGGTAGTGAATCTGGTACTGCCTTATCTACAGACATGGATATTGACTGCAGCTCAGTAAAAGGCAAAGGCAAGGGTGTTGCTGTCACATCTGAAGAGTCCAAGCATGCAATCCAGGAAGCTACTGCATCTGTTGCTAAAAGTGCGTTTGTTCTGAAGCTGCTAACAGATGTACTTCTGACTTATGCATCATCTGTTCAAGTTGTTCTTCGCCATGATGCTGATTTGAGCAGCATGCGTGGTTCTAACCGGACTGGTATAAGCAGTGGTGGAGTCTTTAATCATATGCTGCAGCATTTCCTTCCACATTCTACAAAGCAAAAGAAAGAGAGAAAAGCTGATGGAGATTGGAGGTACAAATTGGCAACAAGGGCTAATCAATTCTTGGTGGCTTCATCTATTCGGTCTGCAGAAGGTAGAAGAAGGATCTTTTCTGAAATCTGCAGCATATTTGTGGACTTCACAAACTCTCCTACTGGTTGCAAACCCCCAATATTAAGGATGAATGCATATGTTGATTTGCTTAATGATATTCTGTCAGCTCGCTCGCCAACTGGCTCCTCGTTGTCAGCAGAATCTGCAGTCACTTTTGTTGAAGTTGGTCTTGTTCAATATTTATCAAAAACACTGCAAGTTATAGATTTGGATCACCCTGATTCAGCAAAGACTGTAACTTCCATTGTTAAAGCCCTTGAGGTCGTTACAAAGGAACATGTTCATTCAGCAGATTTGAATGCCAAAGGGGAGGAGTCATCAAAGATCGTGTCTGAACAGAACAATCTAGATTCATCATCAAATAGATTCCAGGCTCTTGACACAACTTCTCAACCCACTGCGATGGTTACTGATCACAGGGAAGCCTTCAATGCTGTTCGAACTTCACAAAGTTCAGATTCATTGGCAGATGATATGGACCATGATCGTGACCTGGATGGAGGATTTGCTCGTAATGGCGAAGATGACTTTATGCATGAGATTGCTGAAGATGGAACTGCAAATGAGTCCACGATGGAAATCAGATTTGAAATTCCACGAAATAGAGAGGATGATATGGCTGAGGACAATGACGACAGTGATGAAGACATGTCAGCCGATGATGGCGAGGAGGTTGATGAAGATGATGATGAGGATGAAGATGAAGAGAACAACAACCTGGAGGAAGATGCCCATCAAATGTCTCATCCTGACACAGACCAGGATGAGCGTGAGATTGATGAAGATGAATTTGATGAGGATCTGCTAGAAGATGATGATGAGGAGGAGGAGGATGAAGGAGTCATCCTTCGCCTGGAGGAGGGTATTAATGGAATTAATGTGTTCGACCATATTGAGGTTTTTGGGGGAAGCAACAATTTGTCTGGGGATACACTACGTGTGATGCCGTTGGATATTTTTGGCACAAGACGGCAAGGCCGTAGTACATCTATATACAACCTTCTTGGGAGGGCAGGCGATCATGGTGTGTTTGACCACCCTCTCTTGGAGGAGCCTTCTTCAGTGCTACACCTTCCTCAACAGGGACAAGAAGGTATCTCATTATCAAAGTAAAAAGTAAACGCCATATTATTTTGTACTTTCTAACACGTTACTGCCTTACTGGTACCTATATTGTATCAATTATGGCATATATCACTAATGCAAAATACCTTTCTTTTCAGAAAATTTAGTTGAGATGGCCTTTTCTGAGAGGAACCATGAAAATAGTTCTTCCCGTTTGGATGCAATATTCCGAAGCTTGCGAAGTGGCAGGAGTGGACACCGTTTTAATATGTGGCTGGATGATACTCCCCAACGCTCTGCATCAGCTGGTCCTGCAGTACCTGAAGGCATTGAAGAGCTGCTGATCTCTCAGTTGAGGCGGCCTACTCCTGAACAACCTGATGACCAGAGTACACCTGCTGGTGGCACTCAAGAAAATGATCAATCCAACCATTTGCTGCATGGATCAGAAACTGAGGCAAGAGAAGAAGCGCCGACAGAACAAAATGAAAACAATGAAAATGCAATTACTCCGGCAACAAGGTCTGAGGTAGATGGTTCTGAAAGTGCTGATCCCGCTCCTCCTCACAATGATGCACTTCAAAGGGATGTGTCTGGTGCAAGTGAGCATGCCACAGAGATGCACTATGAACATAGTGATGCTGTTGTACGTGATGTAGAAGCAGTCAGCCAGGCCAGCAGTGGCAGCGGTGCTACTTTAGGAGAAAGCCTCAGAAGTTTAGAGGTGGAGATAGGAAGTGTTGAAGGGCACGATGAAGGTGACCGGCATGGGGCTTCAGATAGGCTTCCTTTGGGTGATCTGCAGGCAGCTTCTCGATCAAGGAGGCCATCTGGAAGTGTTGTGCCAGGTAGCAGCAGAGATATATCTCTGGAGAGTGTCAGCGAGGTTCCTCAAAATCAAAACCAAGAAACTGATCAGAATGTCAATGAGGGGGATCAGGAGCATAACAGAGCTACTGACAGTGACTCAATTGATCCTACATTTTTGGAAGCTCTTCCAGAGGATTTACGTGCTGAAGTTCTTTCTTCACGTCAAAATCAAGTGACCCAGACTTCTAATGAACAACCTCAGAATGATGGGGACATTGATCCTGAATTCCTTGCTGCACTTCCGCCTGATATACGTGAGGAAGTTCTAGCTCAACAGCGTGCCCAACGGTTGCAACAGTCACAAGAACTAGAAGGACAGCCAGTTGAAATGGATGCTGTTTCAATTATTGCAACATTCCCTTCAGAAATTCGGGAGGAGGTATAGTTTGTCTTGTATCAATCTCATTGTTCATTTCTTTGCCACAACAAGATCTCATGGTCTTATGCATTGATTATGTTCCAGGTGCTTTTAACATCTCCAGATACTCTACTTGCTACACTGACGCCTGCACTAGTTGCTGAAGCCAACATGTTAAGGGAGAGATTTGCTCATAGGTACCACAGTGGCTCACTGTTTGGCATGAACTCCAGGAGCAGGAGAGGTGAGTCCTCCCGACGTGGTGAAATAATTGGTTCAAGCCTTGATAGAAATGCTGGTGATTCCTCTCGACAACCAACTAGCAAGCCAATTGAAACTGAAGGCGCTCCTCTTGTTGACAAGGATGCTCTTAAAGCTCTTGTTCGGTTACTTCGAGTTGTTCAGGTAATATTACATTTGCTTCTATGAGTTCAACTGTGTTTTGGTTCTGTGGAAGTCTTCTGGTAATCATTTTATCCATTGTTTACAGCCTCTATACAAGGGTCAACTGCAGAGGCTTCTCTTGAACCTTTGTGCTCATCGGGAAAGCAGAAAGTCTTTGGTTCAAATTCTAGTGGACATGCTTATACTTGATCTGCATGGCTGTTCTAAGAAATCAATTGATACAACTGAGCCACCATTTAGGCTATATGGATGCCATGCAAATATCACATATTCACGCCCTCAATCCTCAGATGGTAACTTACATTGGCTATCTTTGTTTCTATGCTTTTAGGCAGTTGAGTGGTGCTTTTGGCATCTAGGCTAACACTTCCTTGCTGAGAATTGCACTTGGTGTTTTTAGTTGATTTTCTTTTTTTTGGTGGTAAATAGGTGTGCCTCCGTTAGTTTCCCGTCGTGTGCTTGAAACTCTGACATACCTGGCAAGAAATCATACAAATGTGGCTAAACTTTTGCTGTTGCTTGAGTTCCCTTGCCCACCAACATGCCATGCTGAAACACCTGATCAGAGGCGTGGCAAGGCTGTTCTTGCTGAAGGTGACAGTGAGCAGAATGCTTATTCGCTTGTCCTACTCTTAACTTTATTGAATCAGCCACTTTATATGAGAAGTGTAGCTCATCTTGAACAGGTACAAATTGTCTTTATTTTTTCCGCTATGGCTCTGTTGCAATTTCTCATTCCTGATTATATTTTCTTAACCTTTGGATCTTTTGTAGTTACTAAACCTACTCGAAGTTGTCATGCTCAATGCTGAGAACGAAATTACTCAAGCTAAGCTAGAAGTGTCATCTGAGAAACCATCTGGACCTGAGAATGCTATGCAAGATGCCCAAGAGGACGCTAATATTTCTGGATCATCCAGATCAAAGTCCAATGCTGAGGATAGCAGCAAAACCCCTACAGTTGATAGTGAACGTAACCTGCAAAGAGTTCTGCATAGTCTTCCCCAAGCAGAACTTCGACTGCTATGTTCACTTCTTGCACATGATGGGTATGGGACTTTTTCGACTTTGGTGAATTGCTTCAGTAATTCACACAATTCATTTTTTTCTCCTGTTGACTTCTATATTAGTGCCTCCATTCCACATTATAAGCTGATTTTCATGAATGTGTAGTTTGATAGTGTAAACCTGTTGAGAAGATCATTATTTCAGTTGTTCTAACATAACCTTGATTAATGGCTCCCATTGGGTTTCAACTCTAGCCTACCCCAACTTGCTTGGTATTGAAAGACTTTGTTGTTGTTCTAACATAACCTTCTATTAAATTTAGTACTTGTGCATATTATGGGCTTCAACTAGGGCTGGAATTTTGGCTCAGGCTCAGCTCGGCTCACAAGCCTGCTCTATTGTGAAACGAGCCAAGCTTGGGCTGGCTTGCAAGCCCTCACAAGATCATTCGAACCAGTAATATTGATCATAGACTTGTAATTGTTACATGTTAATTGAACATATACATGGACTGTTGCATGTTGACCTGTTCGAATTTGAAAGTTGAAACTTGGAATAACATTAGAACAACATGTTTTTAAAGTTTTTTTTTTTATTTTTCTAACTTGTCTATTAACTTGTTAGAAGTTGGAATTGATAGCTATATTGATTTGCTGGAAGGCTTGTGAACCATCGCTACTGGCAAACCAGTAAACGACCTGAGCCGAGCTGCTGTTTTAGCTCATTTCTCCAACCAAACCGAGCCGAGCTGAGTCTTCACACATGCGAGTTTTCATGAGCTGAGCCGAGACCTTTCCACTTCCACTTTCCAGCCCTAGCTTCAGCTTACATTGTGGAATTGGAGGAGATTCTTCGGTTATGTTGTTTAAGTCTTTAGGAAATATATGATTAGAAACTGTACTGCTAGTTGCATCAGCTTGTTCTTGTGCTCGGTTTCTTTTTTGTTTGTGACCTGTTTGTCTCTTTTAGCAGCAAGATGCATAATTCAACTTTTAAAATGATGTATCAGTCCTTTTGTCTTTGTTATAATTACTATTATTGTTTTTTTTATGACTAATAAAAGGAAGGGTGTCCTTCTGTCTTTTCAGGCTGTCAGACAATGCATATCTCCTTGTAGCAGAAGTTTTGAAAAAGATAGTAGCTCTGGCTCCTTTTTTCTGTTGCCATTTCATAAATGAACTTGCACATTCAATGCAAAATTTGATGCTTTGTGCTATGAAGGAGCTTCACTTGTATGAAGATTCTGAAAAGGCTTTTCTTAGCACATCATCAGCCAATGGGACTGCAATTCTTAGAGTTGTGCAGGCTTTGAGTTCTCTTGTCACCACTCTGCAAGAGAAAAAGGATCCTGAGCATCTTGCTGAAAAGGATCATTCTGATGCGATGTCCAAAATTTCTGAAATTAATGCATCATTGGATGCGCTGTGGTTGGAGCTTAGTAATTGCATAAGCAAAATAGAGAACTCTTCGGAATATGCATCGAATCTAAATCCTGCTTCAGCAAATGCAGCTACATTAACGACAGGTGTAGCACCTCCATTGCCAGCTGGCACTCAGAACATATTACCATACATAGAATCGTTTTTTGTGACATGTGAGAAGTTAAGCCATGGACAAGCTGATGCTGTCCAAGAAGCTTCAACATCTGATATGGAGGATGCTTCAACATCTAGTGGTGGGCCGAAATCATCTGGAAGCCATGCCTATCTTGATGAGAAGCACAATGCTTTTGTGAAATTCTCAGAGAAGCACAGAAGATTGTTGAATGCATTTGTCCGTCAAAACCCTGGGTTGTTGGAGAAGTCGTTCTCTCTGATGTTGAAAATCCCTCGCCTGATTGAATTTGACAACAAGCGTGCATATTTCCGGTCTAAAATTAAGCACCAGCATGATCATCATCATAGTCCTGTTAGAATTTCTGTGCGCCGGGCATACATTCTGGAGGATTCTTATAATCAGCTTAGGATGCGCTCACCACAGGATCTGAAGGGTAGACTGACTGTACATTTCCAAGGAGAAGAAGGCATTGATGCTGGTGGACTAACAAGAGAATGGTATCAGCAGCTATCGCGAGTGATTTTCGATAAGGGTGCCCTTCTATTCACAACTGTGGGAAATGACTTGACATTTCAACCAAACCCTAACTCTGTGTATCAGACTGAACACCTCTCATATTTCAAATTTGTTGGGCGAGTGGTGAGTGATACCACTCCTAATTATTTACATAGTACTTTGTGCAATTATTGTTGTCTCTAAAAGTTGTCCCCTCCAGGTTGGTAAAGCTCTATTTGATGGACAACTTTTGGATGTCCATTTTACAAGATCTTTCTACAAGCACATACTGGGTGTCAAGGTTACTTACCATGACATTGAAGCTATTGATCCTGCATACTACAAAAACCTGAAGTGGATGCTTGAAGTAAGTGCATTTTGTTCATACAATTGTTAATTTATCTTATTGATTCTTACTGGTATTTTTCTGTTGGTTTTTTATGTGTAATGTACTTCCATTTTTGTGTACAGCATGACATAACCGATGTTTTGGACCTCACTTTTAGCATGGACGCAGATGAAGAGAAGCGGATATTATATGAGAAGACTGAGGTATAAGCCCATTTCTCTTGCATGTTTGTCTGTCTGTTTCATGTGACTGGTCTTTGCTTCAAACTTGGTCCTAACCCATCTATGCAGGTTACTGATTGTGAGTTGATTCCCGGAGGACGCACCATCAAGGTCACTGAGGAGAACAAGCATGAATATGTGAGTCGGGTTGCAGAACATCTTTTAACCACTGCTATTAGGCCTCAAATCAATGCTTTTATGGAGGGATTTATTGAGCTCATTGCTCGGGAGCTGATATCAATCTTTAATGACAAAGAGCTTGAACTGCTAATCAGTGGACTCCCAGATATTGACTGTGAGTATTACACCTGATGCAGAACTGCTGAATTATCTGTTTTTGATCTTACATGCCATTTACATGTTTTGTACTTTATACTTTCAGTAGACGATCTAAAAGCAAATACAGAGTATTCTGGATACAACATAGCTTCTCCAGTCATTCAATGGTTCTGGGAGATTGTCCAAGGGTTCAGCAAGGAGGACAAAGCTCGGTTCCTTCAGTTCGTTACTGGCACCTCAAAGGTATTGTTGATAATGCCTTAACTTTGAAAGTTAAAACCATCTTTAAAGTGTTTTTACATTAAGTGTTGCAGCGGCCACATGATTCTACCTGATTATTCTGTTTTTGCCCCCTAATATTATGATTGCTGATTAATTAACCCTTCCAAGTGTTAAACAGTCAATTGAAATCTTTACCGTGGCATGCATTCTATTCTTCAGTGATACTTTTTGTCTATAACGTTTGGTTGCTTATGCCTTTTGGATTTAACTGTAGGTACCTCTGGAAGGTTTTAGTGCCCTCCAAGGAATATCTGGGCCACAACGATTCCAGATACATAAGGCCTTTGGAAGCACCAACCATCTGCCTTCAGCCCATACTTGGTAATCCATCTTGTGTCCCTCTTACTTTCGACATGAAAAAAACACTTGCCTCCAGCCATAATTGTTTCATAAGATGGAAATCAGCCCTGATATGCTCTTTTGCTGTTGTTCAACGCAGCTTTAACCAACTAGACCTGCCTGAGTACACATCGAAAGAGCAGCTCCAGGAGAGATTGCTGTTAGCTATTCATGAGGCAAACGAAGGTTTTGGATTTGGTTAATTGGTCACTCCCGCGCTTGTGTGCGGGAATTTCAGGGAATTTGTACAGATACCGTCAGAGTTACAATAGGCCAGAGGAATGTGCACGGACATGTTCCATAACCTGCTACTAGATTCCATTGGTTGCCAGCGTCAACCATTGCCTTTGGTCCTTGGAGGCTCGTGAGATTTGTTGAGAAAGGGGGCCGTCTGTCCAGGGATGCTTACAGTGCAAACTGATTGCTGCGAAGAACGTGCAGGGTGGAGTGCTAGAAGACAGCAGCTATTTGGTGTTCATAATACTATTTTCCCTCTTTGGTCTTTTTTGGCCATTGTCTGGTTGATAGATTTCGCCTTCTCTATACATTGGATCTGTATGAAGTTTCTCTTTTCCTTTCTATTTTCAAGTTTGTTTTGGGGGGCATAGACGGGTGGAATGCAACATTAAGTCTAATGCAAGTTTTTCCACCGTTATTGCATGTTCAAATGCACATTGAGTACAATATCTCGTTCCGCGGGCTGCGGCAAAGAGTTCAACATATGCGATTCAGGGCATGTTACTATAGTCTGTCAAACTTTGTTGTATATGGAAGGCATTTTACGGTTTTTCAGCCATAGGGCCCACGTATCTCTTACACTTCTGAACTTTCACTAAGAGGGATTTACACTTACAAATTATTTACGTCCTAATGTGTAATCCTTCGCAGACTGTTTCTTGAAGGCGTGGTAGCAAGTATGTTAAATGGCTCGTTAAGCGTGTGATTCCAGAGAGAAATAACGAAATGCAGTGTTCAACCCCATGGTATTGGAAACGGAAAGGAATTTTTTTAAATCCGGAATCGCAAACGGAACCGGGATTTTTGACATAAACAGATATGGAAATAGAATATTCCGAGTAATAAAAACGAAAATGTTCTGTTTTTACTGTTTTTTACTGCATTATATAAAATATTAGCTCTTGTTTTTCACATTGTAAAACTTTGAACTATATATTAAATTAAATTATTTGCTAAAAATAAATAATCTATGTTCATTAGAACCCCAACTTTCTATAAAACATGTTTTTTTTATTTTATTATATATATATATCATTTATTTATCAATATATATGTAAATTAAACCTATTTATTGGTTTATCGTATTTTTTCACATATGAAGTTTTTTTTCGATAGATATTTGGTTTCGTATTCGTATTCGCTCCTTATTCGGCCTATATTCGTTTCTGATACCATCCGCTTTCGTATCCGTTTTCGTTTTCGTTTCTATTAAAAAATACGAAAAAAGTACTCATTTTGGTCAACTACTATTTGGTTTCCATTTCTAGATGCACTTATGGGACATGGATTGGTTGTATTCCAACATAATTGCCACAAACTGATGTCTGGGTTTTACGCACTTACCTATTGTTAAAACTTTCTTTCCATGTAATTGTTTCCATCCAAGTAAGAAATTAACGCTTTCAAGTTACAACAAGACAACCCATCCATCCATGCAGAAGCATTTCATTTATACAAGTAGCAGGCACTCAAACAGCCAGCACATAAATACATGATCAATCGATCGTCTACACATGTATTGCATACAAACATGAGGTTATCTGGGTCTCTACTTGAAGTAGTAGGGGAGGTCGAGCACGTAGAGGAGGAAGTAGGCCCAGAGGACGCCGGAGACGCCGCCGAAGAAGAAGCCGCCGGTGAACTGCGCCCATCCGTCGGCGGTCTGCAGCTTGTCGGCCTCCTTCTTGCGGCCGGTGAGCGTCAGCGTCGGCGCCGTGGACGGCTCGCCCTCGCCGAAGGATGCGACGCCGTACATGGTGAGGCAGACGCTGAGGATGGCGACGAGCCCGGCGGCGCCGAGGGCGCCGGCCTGGCCATGCACCGGCGTGTTGCGGAGCGGGCCGGTGAGCGCGAAGGGCCCCAGGAGGAGGTAACCGTGCGCGAGGCCGACCTCGATGCCCCGCAGCAGCGGGCTCACGGCGGTGCGGTACGCCGGGAGGTTGGAGAGGTACCAGGCGATGAGCGGGCTGGAGGTCACCGGCGTCTCCAGGCTGCCGATGAAGGGGTCGCCGTTGATGGGCTGCACTACCTGGTACGTTGCCTGTGCACAAGAATCATACGTCAGATAAATGCACATGTGCACAACAATTGTAATGTTAATTAGAAATAATCTTTCCAATCATAAAAAAGTCGTTTTGCAACCTGTGCAGTCAACACAAAATATTTTTGATCTTCAATATAGTTTAGAATATAGATTTCTCGCATTCAACAGTGACATAGTAAAATTTGTCTCAACAAAAGTATTTATATGCAGTGTTATAGTTATATAACTTTTTAAATTTATACAAAATATTGGTAGTCAATATTGTTTTCTAGACCTTGTAAAGTCAATACACGGCCTCGCAGAACTCCTACTTCTGTCAAATTCATATTCTTTCTACCGAACCACTGATTATAATGTTATATCTAAACATACTACCACCACCCTAAGGGCATATTTGATAGATCTCTAGCTCCTAGATCAGATTTTCCGGTATAGTTGGAGCCTAACAAGATTTTTAATTTTGTACAAACAAGCATGATGTATCTGCTCTAGAAAATAAACAGTGGAACTATAGTTCTCTAGCTCCACAACTTTATATCAATCTCAAATTTAGAGCCGTACCAAACATGTTGTAAGATACTTGTTAGGTTTATAATTCTACACAACTTTCCTTTTTATTAAAAGCAATTTTCAATTTTCAAGTTTGAAGTTTAAGAATAATTTTAGGTAGATGTTTTACTTGTGTACGTACTTAGTACTAATCATGAAGAGAGAGCTAGGCAATAAGTCTTTAAAATTAATTAATCATCATGCCCTAAAATTTAAAACCCCTATCTGTACTCTGTACCAATACCAAACAATTCTTTTTTCATAATAAAAGGCGAGCAACATGCTTTAATTAAAAGCGTAACAACTGAGCGCTATGGACTTATTCTATCTGTAATAAAATATAATAATTTTTAGGTTTAAATACATGTATTAAGGAGATATATAAAAAGACTATAATAGCCTTCTCGAGATAGGTTAGTATGGCTCTAAGAGTAGTTGAGTGGAATAACGAGTAATAAAGTTCAATGACAGTATGAATAATTTAGAGATAAAAATTATATTTAAAACAAAATTTGAAATCTAAAAGGTGTCTTATTTTGGAAAAGACGGAGTACATCAAAACACATCAAACATATACCGAACCTAAAAATAATTATTTTAAAACTCGAGGGTTGGCATTTGATTGAGGAAAAGGAAAATGGGACGAAATCTAAAACTACCATGCATGCTGCTAACTGAGATATGAAATTTAATTAACGCAGCTTGTCTTCTGAGAAAGACGCAACCTGAGACGAGCTAGATGGAGAACTTCTCATTGCGATGTAGCTCTACTGACCTTCTCAGGCTGGATAGCCCTGACAACGAAGCGTGGCCTCCTCGTCAGTGAAGCACCAGACATCCCCCTCGGCTTGGAGCAGACCACCAAGCTGCTCTTCATCAGCTGGCTCGCCATGGGAGGAGCATAAGCAGTAGCCATCTCTCTCTCTCTCTCTCTCTCTCTCTAGCTGCTCTGCCCCAGCAAAACGGATGGAAGCTGCGTTCTTGGCGACGGCAGAAAGCTCAAGTCTGCGATCTTTAGCTGCTGGTCTGCGTGGGAGAAGGTCACGGCGTGTGTTC
>KE373353.1:38091-49256 GCA_000418225.1 Zizania latifolia | reverse complement strand
GCTAATGTAAGCATGACTTACAATTTGAGTTCAAGTATCAATAATTAATGTGTATGTTTTTTGAAGTATGAAATATAATATGGAAGAATATATTTGAATACACTATACATACTTACCATTTCAAATTCCGGGCGTTTGTCGTATATCTTGAAATGCCACACATGGCCGTTCAACAACATTTGCTCCTGAAAGATTTTCACTTAATTACATATTTTCACTTAATTATACAACTGAAACAAATATTTTCTTTACAATCTACCTGTACACATAGTATATTTTGGCACTGCGAAAAAAATTATCCCACATTAATTGAATTGAAGAAATTGAGAACAAACCTGGCGATGTGAAGGCATTATACAATGGTTTACATTAAAGGGATAAATCAACGTCAATTATAGCTAGCACTTGAACATATTAATTTGGATTGCAGATTTTTAGAAGCTTAATTATTAAATCAATGAAATACAATATCTGTACACGTCGAAACTAAAGCAGCAGTAAAATGAGAGGAGTTATCACTTATCAGACAGGTGGCTGGGTATTGTTTTGTTTCACCTGGATGAACACACTGCCACAGTAGATATCACAGACGAAGCGCTTGAACTGGTCCTGCCCATAAACATGAAGCGTCACACATTTCCAGGCGATGAGTTTCACCAGAGCACGTTGCGACTCTTTTCCATACTTCATCTTCATCTCGGGTGCGTCAATTCCCCTGTCAATTCATTAATTAATTAATTGTGCTTACATACTTAATTAATTTGCAACACACATCTGATTACCAACTAATTAGCCAGCTGGTGTACGTGCAGTATATGTCTGGAGCATGTATGTATACCTCAGTCTGATATCATATTTCCTTGCAAAGATCTCACGGCCTGAAAAGATCATATCCCTGCTCGTAGAGATTAGTACAGTGTACTTTTCACGTGATTCAAACTAACTGAAACTGTAGATACAAATACATTACAAGACTGAAGTAATTAACTTAGAGGACCCAGCTGACCTGGGAAGGACATAGCTGCTTTGCAACCCATGCTACTGTTTTAGGTTTTCAGAGAGAGAGAGAGATCACAATGCATGTTCTTTGGTCTTCCGCTGCAAGTTGTTTTGGCAACTGCTACCAATTTGCTTAATTAGTTAAATAAATCTTATAGTGATGTGCAACGTGCAGTTTATAAATTACTTATACTACCGAAACCCAACCTTTACGGCTTCGGACACTACCAGAGAACTTACTGTAAGTAGCGGCCCTTTACCATATAATCATATATTGGTCGGTTTTGTTCGACAATAAAACCGTAAGAACTTACTTAAAGAAAACAGGGAATTAAGTTCGATTAATTCTGCATACTTGTGCTCAGTGTTTTGGAGAGACATTTGAAGATCATCAGCTCTCTTTTGCTCCCTAGAGTTGGGGGAGTGACCTCTTGAACTGAAACCCTCACGCAGTTTTATTGGATTCGCAGCGTCGACGTAGCAGGTGAAGCCATCACCATCTACTATCCACCTTGCATTAACCTGATGAAAGCATTGATCTGTACGTGAGAATCACATCAATTTTTCTGCACTGCTCGATCGAAACGTGATGAACTGACCGGCAAAGTGTTGAGCACGAACAGCACACCCTCCGGAATTGAAGATGATGGATGGTATTTTGATCCCTCTGTAGGGATTGGAAAGCCGTAGAACACAAGAACACCCTGAGGACCAAAACACATTGTCTCCATGGTTGAATAAATTAAGATGTCGATTGCAAAAAAAATAAACACGGTAATTTAGCCGTAATTTAATTGGTTTACAAATATCCTGTAGTAATATGAAAAGCAGACATTTGACATAAGCTTGTTTTGACCTTTTCTTCAGGCTTGAACATTCCAAAATAATGTCCATTTTTAATAACAGGTTAGATCGAACAAAACGATATTTTCTTGCATTCTGGAGAGAGAGAATATAATATTGTCCAAATTGACGTGTTCTATTTTGTTATATGTTTAAAGGATAAAACTAATCGTACGGACGTCATAAGATTTGAAAAAAAAGACAATGTTTACACACTCAATGAACAATGTTTCATTAGTTGATAAAAAATATTTCAATAAAATAAATAAAGTGAAACACAATCAAATCTAAGTTAAAACATTTTACTTCTACGTATGAAATAGTAAGTTCCAATTACTTAAACATAACAAAAAAGGTGTTACATATAATTGTTTCTTTTATTGCAAACAACATCACCGAATGTTACATCTGTTTGAAATATTTTTTGACAACGTGATGAAATATTTTTTACTTAGTATTGAAACAATTAGTATTGAAACAACGCCCGATTTTTTCTAAATATTAGGACACCTAAATGAAGCATTATTGATAATACTATGCATCACCAAATATTTAAATATTTTTCGAATGCACATCCCGTTGAACCACTACAGAATCTTTAAAAAAAATAGAAACAACTTGCCTCGGAACAACAACCTCTTCTCACTCCGACGTAGATGAAATTTGCAACTATCCTAATAGCTTTGAAAAATAAATTTTACCTGCAAATTAGTGCGCTGGATGTTCCTCAAGGCTGTAGCAATTAGCATTGAAGCTTCCGTCGATGTCCTGGGTGGTGATTTTTTATCCATGTACGCGTCCAATATTTTCGTATACCTGTCCACAGTAAAATATCAACAAATGTCCTGATTTAGTTTAGAGAAACAAAATTGAAGGATAACATACATTTTGTGACTCTGGTAAACTATGAAAACTGTTAATTTTTCAAATCTCTGACCTAATTTTAATTCTACAGCAATTTAGATAATATATATTTATTTAAACTTGGTCCAAGTTGAAGTTGTTTGACTTAAAAAAAAGTCAAATGGCTTATATTGTGAAATAGAGTATATTCAAATATAATCCGTCGGATAAAAAACAATGGACCATATTAAAGCTAGGGAAATTTTACAGTCTTTGAGGAGGTACAAGAGGTACCATAATTTTTACTGTTAATTTTAGTACATGTCGGTATTTCAGGTACTAAGAGATATCAAAATTAACACTAAAATTGTGGTAACTCTTGGTACCCTCCCAAGGACAGTAAAATCACTCTTAAAGCTAGGGTACTCCACAAATAAAAGTCAGGGTCATACAAGTGAGAATAGATTGATTTGTAAAGAGAAGCTTAGGATACAATACAAGTTTTTTAGTCGATATATAATTAAATTGCTTCTAATGAACTATTAGGAACCAAGGCAACTTTAGAGAAATGACTTTCCTATGCGAAACACACTATATTATAGAAAACGTCTGAAATATTCAGAACCTGTGAAATTTTGATCTTCTCTTACCATTCAACCCGTGCCTTCTTAGATGATGAAACATGCTGTGCAAGCCCTTCAGGAACCTATTAAATTACCACAGAATATCCCCTCAGAAAACATCATGAACAAAAACATTTCTTTTCTGACGCAGAAACGTGAGATGCATTAGCCGTAACACATGCAAACTTTCATCACAGCCAGACTAAGATCCTGAGAATCTCCATGCTTGGAAGCACAAGAAGATCATTTACAGTTGTTGAACACAATGACATACAGAGAAAAATTGATAATATGTCACTCTCAAGATAACCCCTTTAATTATGATACCACATCGAAACAATAACATGTGAAAGTCAATGACATGTGGGCCAGGATAGCAAAAAAAAAGTGAAGCCACTTCTTAGCGATGGTAAATTATCAAATCTCTTGACAGAAAAATAGCAGCACAAAAAGAGAGAGAGAGGAAGAAACATGGGGCTGATGAGGTGTTGCATGTTACCATGGAGGTTGCGGTGAAGATATGGAGGTCACGCTCCAAGGCAGCGACGCCATACATCTGATATGGAGGTTGCAATCGGCCTCCCTGACTGCAGAGGACAGTCTCCCTCTCAAAGCCATCTGATTGAGATCGGAGGGTGCGGGAGGGAGGCTTCGCGGTGGTGGGGCCCACTTTACAGCGGGGCTTCGCAACGTCGACGAGGGGGCCTTCACACTGTGCGATTGGGATCGGATGGTGTATTGCCCTCTGTAGTCGGCTCCCAAAAATGTAAACAGTTCATCAACAAAAGCATTAACAGTTAGTTGGAATTGGTCGTCAACAAACTAATTAACAGTTAGTATTTTGCAAATAAAAATGTAAACAGTTCATCAACAAAAGCATTAACTCGGTGAAAAACCACTCAAACGGCTAAGGCCTCGTTTGGTATGGCTCTAGATCTAGAAAGTTTTAAAGCTGTTCCAACTACTAGCAATAGAAGGCGACTCCATACTTTTAAACTAAAATCGTCAGAGAACATGATGCCGATGTATGTTTGGTGCTGACTAAAAAAGGCATCAATAAGGAGATAAGGTCTAAAGGGGAAGAAAAGTCCCAACTTAAAGATTCAAAAAAGTGTGAGACTTTAAAAAGATGAAGGATGAAGTGGTGTGTAATATTCCCTAAGACTTACTTGACCAGATTAATACAGGCACGTTGTCCTAGCAGTAACATCTTTTAAATTATTAATAGATTAAAAAATATTAGGATTTGATATATGAAAATTGTATCTGTAAATTTATCGTGAAAAAAATACTTACATATAGCCTTATTTTTAATAAATATTTAAATATAAAAAATAGTGTAAAGGCATATATGTATTGTGTCCATAGCTAAATCATCATCTATATATTTAAGGAAGATCATTCATGCTTCACGAGTTTGTTCAATTCGCATGAATATCCTAAAAAATTTCATTATTGCAAAGGAGATCTCTGATGAGTTCAGACCAGGGGCGGATCCACCATGGAGCAAGCGATACAGCTATACCCCCAAAATTTATTGGAAATTTTTTTATATAGATATGCATCTATATAGTTATAAGGCCAAAATCAATCTAATAGTCCAATAATCAGCCTAACAGACAGTGTAATGGCCCATTTTCTAAACCTATCTTTCCTCCCCACCCCTAGCACTCCCCCCACACGAGTGGCACGACCACATTCCAGTCGCCATGCATGCTCGATCCGCACAGACGTGCTGTCGCTTGGCTCGCCGACGCCGGCCACCACCCCCTAGTTTCCACCGCCCCCTTCCGTCGCCTCCTTTCTGCAGCCGCCCACCTGTATCAACCATTCCGCTCCCTTTTGTCGCCCCCTTCCACGCCGGCAACGCCGCCACCGGCCGCCGCCGGACGCCCCCCTCTGGCCCAACGCCCCCTCCTAGTCCACCAATCCGTCGCCCCTTGGCCGGCTGGTCCCTCCCCCTAGCCCGTATCCGTCGGTTCACCTTCCGTCGCATCGCCTCCTTCATGCCACGCCGGCGACGCCACCATTGGTCGGCCCCTTTTGGCCTAGTGTCCAACGGCCCTCCCCTTCCGGCTTCCGTCGCCCCCTGGGCCCTAGCCCCTAGCCCCTTCCGACGCATGTCAACCTTTGGAATTGAATGTAATGTTGGGAGATTCCTGGAAAAACTAAAATTTGACATCTCAAACTTCTCACTTCTCAGTTGCTGAGCTTAAGGATAATCCAGGACAAAAAAACAAAAGACAACAGATGGTTAATTACCGTATGTCATACGTACGGGTGCATGCATGCATAAGAATGTATGTATACTGAGTTACAAGTAGGTTACCGTAGATTTCGGTTCGAGGTTAGGCAAGTCAAGCTTCACCGCGGCGATGGTCACGGCAGCATTCCTGGAGTGGCCATGGCAGCTGGAATCAGCTGGCGGCGGCGGCGGTATTAGTGGCGCTTTCAGCTGAGCAAAGCTCTGAGGCGGGAAGTGGGTCGTGTGGACGACCCTGCAGTAGTCTGGGCGATAGCTGCCGGCGTAGTGATCACCCCTACCGCCATCGTCGTCTTCTCCGTCCAGGCAACGGAGGAACCACTTGAGGATGTTCCCCATAGAACACTCCGATTTGCAGCTGATGCTACTCCGATCCCTCTACTTTCCCATCTCCCTGCATGCCTCCTTGTGCCTATCTACTAATATGAATGATGCAAAGCTTATACTATAACTATCTAGATAAGCTTTACTTCAGAGCGAAGGAGCTAAAAGAGGATGCTATGGTGTGGTCCAGTCTTCCCTGCCTCCACCAGGAAAAAAATTGGGTGGGAACGGTGTCCAAATTCCCCACCTTGGAATTCTGCCACGTGGCCACGGAACGGATTCGACGTCTCTTGTTTGAGCGGACGAGACTCCAGTGACAACTCGGTGGGGTGGCATGGCCAGAGCAGGGCGACAGTGTGGGGCGACGGTGCGGCCAGGGATCCAACGTGGTTGGCACGAATAGGGAGACCGATAGAGACGACATAGACGTAGAGGCTGACGGGGCAGTGCTGTTGGCGGGAGCCGGGCGGATAAGGGCTACCTTTGTCAACCACGCCGCTCCAACCTCCCTGACCACGTCGCCTCCACTGACCACACTGCTTTGTCGGCCCTTCACCGGTCGCGCCGCCCTCGTCGACCGCGTTAGCCGCACTCCATTGGACTCCTGGCCTCACCGTCCTAGCTCGCACTGCATTGTCGGATCCGTTCCGTGATCATGTGGTAGAAATCCAAAGCAGATCTTCACCGTCAGGGATTTAAGGACTATCTCCACCAAATTTTTCCCCCACATCAAGGCCTGAACCCTAAGTTCACCATCCTCTGCAGTTGCAACCGCAATGGCAGATTGGTACAGAAACTTGCCATTGCTTCCTGATCGCCACCGTTGAATCTTGAAATCAACGGGTCCGATCTTAACTCGCCAATGATTGCAGAGGAAGATCGTTGCTACAGCGCGACGGCTCATCTCTTGCGTCCATCTTTGATCCGACCATTGAGACTGGCACTCCAAAGGCATCGTACCTTGGCACTCAAAAGCCAAAAGATGCCTACCATATGGCTGCCTCTGGACCAAATCATGTCGGCATCACACGCTACTGGGAGAGGATTAGGATGCTTAGCGAGGTATTTACTTCCAGTGAGCAACTCCTCCCGACCTAACATGGAGTGTGATCCAGTCAACGTTGTGTAGTGAAACATTTGAGCTCTTTCAGTGATGAGATGGTGAAGCATAAACCCGGCCGTTCTGTTAATTAAACCATTGAAGGTTGATATGATGCAACAGCAAGCAAGACTGATGGAGGCGATGGAACCAGACATGTTGCTCCAGGTGGAGCCAGTATTGATGGTCATATGGGCTGCCCGGCACTCCTGTGCCTTCGGGCCATGACATGCTAGCCCACGGGTCTAGGTCTTGGTCTAGACATAGTACGGTTAGTATGGCTAAGATCAACATCGTGTCGTGTCGGTCCGAAAACATAACAACTCGAAGCCCACAGCCAATAGAGCGCTTATATCATTGATGCCGCTCAAGCTCTTCTGCTAGAGAATCTCACGCTGTTGCCATATCCAACTGAGCTTGTTAGAAGACGTCATAATCAGTGCAAACTCATCCTAAACTATTACACCACGAGCAGCCAATTTCCCAGATGCTCTGAACAAGCAAAAAGGAAAGAAAAAAACTAAATATTTGTTTGGTTCGATGTCTTATTAAAATTTAGTTATTCAGAAACGTACTTTGTTGCTATACTTTTACAAGAGGTTTAAGGTTACGGGTGCGTTTGTTTAGTACTATGATTTAAATTGAAAGCAAGATTACAATGGCGTGAGTTAGCCTGCTGTCAATAATACAAGTATAGTACCAAAATATTGACAAAGCCAAAAAGGTTATTACGGGCAAGACCAGACTTTGTTAACAATCTAAATAAATGCTAATAACATTATTTGTATTTAGTAAATGGTGTTTTTGTTAACGTCACCATATGTAAAAAAATAAATAAAGGTAGCGAATACCATGAGTATATGACACTTGGTGAATGACAACGAATAGGACAAAGACTCTCAAATATGTAGACATAAGTAATTATAAAGTCATTAGTACAAAGCTCTCAAAATCAGGCAAACACCATTAACAAATGTCTATGTAGACATAAGTAATTATAAAGTCATTAACACAAAGCACGACAAAATTTTAAGTTAACAAACTAAACTGCAAGGAGCCTTCAAGTCACATCAAATGCGCGCGCCTCCCTCCGTTGGTGGTGGCGGGGCCCACCGGTCAGCCACCGCGGGCCCCGTTCCCCGACCTGCGCCATCTCGTCGGTGGCAAAGCGCGCGCACGCACGGGACACGTCACCCATTGCGATTAACTAAACGGGGGCAGAGTGATTAAGCACGGAAACTCGGCTGCTGCTTAATTAATTCAGTCAGATCATGAGATGATGCTGTTGTTAATTACCTTACCAACGTCCACCCCGGTTGCTAGTGATAGCATCTTGCCTGGCGCTGTCTCGCGGTGGACCTGGCTACAACACGTTCAGTATGATTCTGTATCTCAATTGATTATTAGAGATTTTTATGTCTAAAATGTTTTTCTGATAAATTCTTTATCTGTTTTTTATTTTTTGATTTTTCAAGATCCCTAAAACATTCTACCATCATCTCTATTGAGCGGCTCTCGTTCCATATATGTCTTAGTCATGATACATGAATAGTATATAGAAAATATTGTATTATGATTCTGTTGGAGAGTAAGAAAGTTTATAGAATAAATATTATTATGAAAGTTCTCTATATAATAATATTGGAAGTAAGTTTTTGGGACTTAGAGCATCTCTACTAGATGCCTTATCTTATGCCCTAAAGCTAAATATAAGGACATTGATAAAAAAGTGAGCTCAAGTAAATTACTCATTATATTCTCTATTTTGAGGAGACCCTTAAATAATTCTTCCCATCCCCTATTTCTTTTAATCAATATCTCTCAGTGCCTCTGTTCCCGTGCCTCCACATGCCATTTCTGCACTATACACTCGTATCGTCGCTGGTCTCTAGGTTTTCCACCTCATATCTTCTCGTCACTTTGTCACTGCTTCGTGCGGCACCGAAGATTGAGAGGGCGCCAAGGAGGAGGTGGCATATCGTGACTCTTTCGTCATCTTTGTGATGTAGCAACTCCTTGTAGCAAACCCTATAAACTCCCATGCCGTTTCTCCTTCGCCAACCCGTAGTCGCTTCGCTCCTTTCTCATACTAGAGTTGCTCTGAAGAAAAATCTATGGCATCATTCAAATATTGATAAAATAGATGAGAATAAAGTACATGGAATGGGATTTAGAAAATCTTTTGGAGAAACAAAAATTTATAAGAGGAATCTTTTATTACCATACGGCCATACCTAAATAAGGATAAGGATATAGGAGATACAGTAGTTTTTATGGCATTCGTGCTCTTAATTTTATGGCAAAGCGCACAGCGAAAGCTACCCAGAAGCGCCACGCGGCCCACGCCAACGCCATCATGTGTCGGTTTCATTTGCAATGTCACTGTCTCACTCACACAAGGAGAGACCACGGCTCCATCTTGAGCTTAGGATATTTTTCTCTTTCCATGCTTATCTTCTCGTGTATATTAATATTGGAGTGAGAGTATCGTCGTATCTTGATTTCTTATTGATAGGCTTTGGACTTTAATTTTATTGTTTTCTGTCAATTACATTTGGGAGTTTCTGACACATCAGAAACAATATTTTTATATATTTCAAATCTTCACATAGGAGGAAATGAATATTCAGTTTGGGCTAAACATGAGCTTTAATTGGTCAAACAACCGTATAATAGTTCAACAAACATATACATCAAAGTTCCTACACTAGTTCAGGGGCATGTTTGTTTTAATTCTAACTACAGCTACTTCTAGATTCTAAAGCTATAATAAATAGTCTAGAAGGTCTAAATTCTGAATTCAGATTATGAGAATTGGTAGCTATAGAATCTAAAAATAATCCAGAATCCTAAAATTGAGAAACATCAGTTTCTCCAAATTCTTACAAGCTAGATATACAGATTAGCCAACTAAATACTTAAACTAGTTAACTACTAAGAATCTCTAATTAAAACAAACATGCCCTAGATATATCTCTGGGCTCTAGGCTCTTTGCATGACCATATTGTGTTGAGCATTAAACAATATTCGCAAGGAAGATCAGATCATATATCATATCTTTAGATGAAAAATCGATGATTATCTAGCACATTTCATTGATACATAGGGTTATCTTATGTCATTGATACGTGAACAAGAGAGCAATTCCACAATTTTCAACTAAAATATATATGATGAAAATTTCATGTTAGAAACTATCCAACATCGAGATAGTGATCTGATAACCCCTCTGAGGGCTAATTACCAATTCAACTGATATTATATCGATGTACGTAATTGTTGTTTCATTACTGTCAAAGTGGCGAAGATGCTAATCGCATTGTTGTAATGTACCATGTATATGCGTACACATGTTTATATTCTCAAAGAAACACCATGTACTACCCTATCTCAAATTTCCCAACTCAAAATATAGCATTTTAAAATTTAATTTTTGTCCAAAATATGATAATCTAGTACTAAGGTTAATTTTATTTTTAAAGTATTCATAATATCCCTCAACTTTATTACTCATTACCTCACTAACTATTTCTGGTCTCACACTCACCCACTCAAGAAAGATATTATGCTTTTTTTCCATATTTTTAACACATGTGTCTTTAGAAATCTAAAGGTTTAAAGGTTTACATTTTAGACAAAGGAAAAAATAGTGACCTATGTTACATTATTACAGTCGAATTAGTTTGAATTTTCATATCTCTTTGTACATTTATGGATTGCCTCTCTACCCAATTATATTAGGCTATTTTAAGTATTTTATTAATCAACACCATATTATATAAATAATAAAATATCTCAAATATTACAATTCTACGCATGAAAATAACCCATCCATCTCAAATAGAAATGAAAGAAATTGCTCTGGGTACACATCTCCAGTACCCCAAGCAAGGCATTATGAAAACCTCTTCTTCCTGCCTAGCGAATCATCCCTATCAACAAACCTACACAAACACACACAAAAAAAAAGAGAAAAAGAAAAAGAAGCCACCGTCCAAATGCCACCTCAGGCACCACCACCCTGAGTCCCTGACGCCGACTGACTGAACAACCGCCGGCGCCCACCCACCTACCTCCGGCGACGGCCATGCCCCCCGTCGCAACCCAGCTGTACAGCCTCATCTTCAAGCTCCTTCTCCGCCGCCGCCTCTCCTCCCTCGCCGCCTCCGC
>KE373353.1:0-18812 GCA_000418225.1 Zizania latifolia | reverse complement strand
GCTCGAGACGGCGGCGGTGATTGATGAGCCGGTCAGCGACGAGTGGGGAGGAGAGAAGGCGGCGGCCATGGTATGCTCGGGCGGCTGTCCACAGTGATCGGAGTTTCTTGACGAGCAAAGGTGATGACTGATGAGGCTGTGACTCACGAACTCTTAGTGGCCATATATAAGGAGAGGGGAGATGGGCATCGAGCCAAGGGTGGTTGCAAATTAATCAGCGTCGTCCGATTGGAGGGTCGAATCATCGTCTACCACTCGATCGATCTCCGGCTGCATCAATCGATGACGCGATTTGAAAATTCTAGGGATTCCTCCGATAGCTAGATTTGAAAATGATGTGAAGAAGATTGCAATGTTAGCCGGAAAGCCAGTTGCAGTTGATCTGCCTAGTCTAACTAAGTCTGGTCCGGTTAGAGCTAAAATTGCTTGTAGAGATCCTATGCAGGTTGGTGGCACTACTGAAATATTCATTAATTTTGTGGGATACAACATTACATGGATACCTAAACTGGATGACATTGATACTGATAAGTTGAAACCAGATGGAGTTAGAGTCAAAAAAAATATGATGAACGATTGGATCAGTCTAAGGGCAAGATACAGAAGAAGTTTGGGAAGCATGATGAACAAGATTCTGCAGATTTTACCCAAAGTCGCAATGAAGTTTCAAAATCTAATGAACAAAAAGATATGGGAGATGTACATGAAACTGGTGAAGATATTCTGTTTAATGATCATAGGAAACTTGATATTCCTGAGTTTGCTGATTACTGTTCTGAGGAAGAGAGTGAAGAGGTTGATAGAAACCTGATGGTGATAGAACATGATGTGGCTACTGGTCAAGTTGAAGAAAATATCCTGCAAAAGGAACTGGTGCACACCACTGATAAAGGGAAGAAGCTGATTGATGAGAATTTGCGTCTTGCTATTATTCCCTGTGGTAATCAAAGCATGACAGCACGATTGGATCCGGGTCCTAGCAGACTGCTTAAGCTGATTGAAGACAAACAGGAAGATAAAGAGATGAATGCTGAGATAGGGGATCAAATGGTAAAAAAGAACATCAAGAAGAGAAGGGAGCCCCCGGTTGCTGTTCATCAAAGCTCAAGGATTAGGAGGGATGGGGTCCCTATTCAAGTTAAAGCGCAACAGAGGGCAGACCTTCTATTCTAGCTAAAATTGCTAAGGATTCTGGAGTTCACTTAGGAGATAATGACGTTGATATCCATCATAATACTAATACTCTCAAAGCAAAAGAATTGGCCCAAGCTCTATTAATTATGGCTAAACAAAACTTAGATAGAAACAATCAGAATACTCATACTGATAATCTTGATGTGGGTAACATAGTGAGGGAAGATATTTTAGAGGGGGATAATCTGTTGGATGAGGAAGCTAAGGCTTCACACTTTGTTAAAACTACTTCATGACAATCCTTTTCTAGAATATTAGAGGCTTAGGTAGTAGCATTAGGAAAAGACAGTTGGCTGAGATTGTTACGAATTCTAGAATTGATTTCATTTGCCTTCAAGAAACCATGCAAGAGAGCTTTAAATCTAGGGATCTGGATTTCATCTGTGGCAGTAGAGATTTTTTCTGGTTGACCAAACCATCTGCTGGTCACTCAGGGGGTTTACTTATGGGGGTGGACCAGGACAAGATGGCAATTAAACAAATTGATCAGGGGGAGTTCTTTTTGAGCATTTTGTTTGAATCAAAAGTTGGGGGCACATCTTGGGAAATAATGAATGTATATGGGCCAGCTCATGAAGATGCTAGGGGGAGATTTTTATGTGAACTTTCTAAGAAGATGAAACTTCAGCAGATGCATGTGATTCTGGGGGAGATTTTAATATTATAAGGTGGCCTGATGAAAAATCTGGAGGGGTGATTAACACAAAATGGATGCATGAGTTCAACAAGTTTATTGAGGGGGCTGATTTAAGGGAGCTTCATAAGGTGGGAGCAAAATTTACTTGGTCTAATAAACAGGCTGATCCTATTAGAGAGGTTCTAGACAGGGTGCTTAGGGTGCTTATTTCCCAAAGCTGGGATTCTATTTTCCCTCTAGCAATAGTATCTAGCTTACCTAGGATTTGGTCTGATCACACACCCTTGCTGGTGGATATGGATATGAATCTGGTTGTGCCAAATAAAATGTTCAAATTTGAGAATGTATGGCTTCAAGATGAGAGCTTTAAACCTTGGCTGATCTCTAAGTGGCCTAAGAGAAGGAAGAGTGATATTCTTGATCACTGGCAAGTTTCCTGTCAAACTTTGAGAAGGGTGATGAGAGGTTAGGGGGCTAATGCTGCTGGTAGCATGAAGAAGGATAAAAAAGTTTTGTTAGAAAAATTCTCTCAGCTGGAAGTAAAGAGTGAAGAGACTAACTTGATGACTGAAGAGTGGGAAGAACTGTATAGGTATAAGAGATCCTTATTGGAAATATACTATAAGAAGTCATGTTACTGGCATAACAGGAGTGGTCAACAATGGTTGCTGTTAGGTGACACTAACAGCTCTTATTTCCACAGAATAGCCTCAGGGAGAAAAAGGAAAGCATCCATTGTCTCTCTTGAGGGTGAAGGAGGGGGGGAGATCACAGAGAAAGATGCACTGGTAAAGCACATATATGATTTCTACAAAAGCTTGTTTGGGTTTGAGCCTTCACCAACTATTCATTTGACTCAGGATATGTGGGAGAATAGAAGAAGATTGTCTGAAGAAGATAATATGGGGTTGACTGCTAAATTCACAATGGATGAACTTGATCTCTCCTTGAAAACTATGAAAGCTAATACGGCTCCTGGCCCTGATGGGCTTTCTATTAACTTCTTCAAAGCCTTTTGGACCCATCTGAGACCTATTTTAAAAGAGATTCTTGATCAACTTCACAGGGGGGCCTTGAAACTGAATAGATTAAACTTTGAGGTCATTGTGCTCATCCCAAAAATCAAGGATGCAAATAATGTTAGGCAATTTAGACCAATTTACCTCATAAATGTTTGTTACAAAATTATTAATAAGATTCTGACCCTTAGGCTTACTAAAGTGGCTCAAAATTTGATTGATCAAAGCCAATCAGCTTTTCTCCCTAGGAGAAATATTTTGGAAGGTGTAGTTATGCTTCATGAGGTGGTCCATGAGTTGAAGAAGAGGAAACAAAAATGGATTGTTCTCAAATTAGACTTTGAGAAAGCTTATGACAGAGTCCAATGGGAGTTCCTTTTTGAGGTCCTGAAGAGAAAAGGCTTTAATGATCAATGGATGAACTGGATGAGAAAAGTGATTAAAGGGGGCAAGGTTGCTATCAATATCAATGGAGAAGTGGGGGGCTTTTTTCAGGGCTTATAAAGGGGTTAGGCAGGGGGATCCTCTTTCCCCCTCCTCTTCAATTTAGTGGCGGATGCTTTATCTGAAATTCTGCAAAGAGCAAAAGAGAATGGTCACTTAGTTGGGTTGGTGCCTCATCTGATAGAAGGGGGTTTGACACACCTTCAATATGCTGATGACACTGTGCTGCTGATAGATTATTCTAAACACACTATGATGGTGATGAAATTTCTCTTGTATTGTTACGAGGAAATGTCAGGGATGAAGGTGAACTATCAAAAAAGTGAAGTGTTCTGTGTTGGGTTAACTGAAGAGGAATATTTAAAAGTTGCTGATCTGTTTAACTATAATCTAGGTTCCTGGCCTCTTAAATACTTGGGTTTGCCAATTAGTGTTGCTAAGCCATCCAAAAACGACCTTGAAGGGATTGTCAATAAGATAGAAAAAAATTGGCATCTTGGAAATCTAGTTACTTATCTTCTAGGGGGCGTATGACTCTGATAAATTCCTGCTTGAGTAGCATTTCAATCTATTGACAACCTAACATGGGTGTTTTTATGTTACCAGAACAGATTCATCACAGAATTGACAGCCTGAGAAGCAACTTCTTTTGGGATGGTCTAGGGGAGAAAAAGAAGTACCACATGATCAACTGGAGTGCTTTGTGTGCTCCCAAAGAGTATAGGGGTATGGGTTTCCTGGATACTGGAGCTTTCAACTTGGCTTAGTTGGGTAAATGGTGTTCAAATTGGAATCTGACCAAAAAGGAGTCTGTTTTGATTTGTTGAAGAGGAAATATCATTTGTCTAGGGTTTTTTTCAGTCTTCTCCTGAGGGGGGTATGCATTCTGGAAAGGCATTCATAAAACGAAAGCTTGGGTTCAGAGAGGAAGTGGTTATCAAATAGGTAAAGGAGTTAGGGTGTCATTTTGGATGGATGTTTGGTGTGAAGATGTTCCTCTCAAAAATATGTACCCCAACCTTTTTAATATCTGTCAGAATCCCCAAGGGACTGTAACAGAGACTCTCGATGATTACAACAATGGGAGACTGTTTCGCAGATCTTTGGGGGCCTCAGATGAAATGAATTGGTATAGCCTAAGGGATGTTTTAACAGAACTTATTTTGAATCAAGGTGAAGATGTGATGTGTTGGTTACTGGACAAAAGAGGCTTTACCACTAAGTCCTTGTATAGAATGATTACTCACAGGGGGGAGATAGATAGGAATAGTATGATTATCTGGGGGAGCTACATTCCGTTAAAGATAAAAATCTTCGCCTGGCTTTCACTGAAAGGGAGGATACAAGTGGGAGATCAACTTTGTAAGAGAGGATGGAAAGGGAGTCCTGTGTGCAAACTCTGCCAGAAGATGGAAACGACTGACCACCTTGTGTTTCAATGCCTTCTCGCAAAATTCTTGTGGTGTGTAGTCCGTGATATTTTTGGCTGGCCAACTTTGCCATGTACACACATAGATGTCTTTGATATTATGCAGAGCTATAGATCTGTCCAGCAAGCTAAGCTCATTATGGGGGTTTATGGAGCTAGCTCATGGGTGTTATGGCTCCTAAGGAATGACTTTGTTTTTAAAAATGTTCTATGTACTAACATTCTGTAGGTTGTCTACAAATTACTCACGTTTCTTTCCCAATGGCTGCTATTGGTGCCAGTTCAGTTAAGAAACGAAGCTTCAAGGGTCTTGGACTTGCTGCGTGCAAGTCTTCAACATCTAACACGTCCCAAAGACTCATCAAGCGCACCTGCTCCCGGGCGAAAAAGCCTGAAGTGAACCAAAGTGGAAGCTGCTCTCTGGGCGCAGAAGGGAATATTTGACTCTCCCGGCTGTGGGATGCAGCGATTATATGTTTGGCTGTGATTTGTCTCTTTTGGTCTTTTATAGTACGTTGATCATCTCAAAACTTGTTAAATGTTTGCTGTGATCACTCTGATAGCGTATTTTGGCTCTGTGATGGGTTTTGGTAGGGGGATAGCTTCTGTAAGTGATGATGAAGCTTTGTCGTCGGTCTGTGCTCAATTTGTAGCTGGTAACCCCAGCATGAACATCGTTTGTTGCTTTCCATCAAAGCAGGGTCATTAAATCTGACCTTTTATCTAAAAATAGATGTTATTGTTATAAAACTTGGAGAGAGAGATATTTGATACTCGGTAATATAAATAAAAACATGAAAATATATGAAACTGAGTAGACATGTCTTGATCTCGCTTTCCTTCTGCATGAGATTGTTTACTTTCAAATTGTATTGTTTTAGAGGTTTTACCTATAAATTGAGAGGTTCCGTTATTATAATCATGTATCCGATGAATAAAGAAGAATGACATTTTTATGTATCTTATTTCTCTGTTATTTTTCTGTGATTATTTATTGATGGAATCTTTGTACAACTTATAGTAGAGTTTCCTCAACACACTATTAACAAGAGGCGTTGTCGGAGACCAAACTAGCGGATTGGATTTGCCTATAACTGGACAATAGTGTATCGAATTTCATCATGGACCACACGATCTATCGGTATTAATCCTATTGTATGTATATAGTGAGCAAATAGATCTATTTGAATCGGTCGCCTAACTAGAAGCCTAGTTAAGAAAGTTAACCCATATTTATTACTTTTATACCCTTTTCTGTTTTGCTATAGCTTCACTAGTTGTCAAATTGTCAAGTGCTAATTTTTTGTCATATATCTGATCCTCTGCCTGGAACGCATGAAGAGATCACCTATCCCTAGTACTGCAAATAGTTTATTCATACCAAATAAAAAGATCAATCAATCATTCCAACAACTCAGTTTGCAATAAAAAAAATATACTGATTGCTTCCATTCCTAATAGCCGATAGCCCAGTCTTGTTTTCTCTTGCACAGTAGCAATGGAAAAAAAATCAATTCACCCTTCAATGGACGTCCACACATATTTTGCACCTTATCTAAATAGTTATATATTTTTTTCAAAAATTACAATTTAGATTATTGCGTGATATATCACTCCGCAAACATCCAAATTTCAATTTGATCTGGATAAGTTATAACAAATCTGACAATGAACAGCGCTCATACTATCCAGATTGAGCTTGGAATTGAAATTTTGTGAGGTTGGTGATGACTACTATTGTCTCAATGTTATCAAATGTTTTCAAAAAAGTTTATGACTACTCGATTCATATTCAAGAGGTTAAGAACGGAGGTAACATCCCCTCGTTGATAAAAAAAAACCAATCACTCCTGAGATGCTGTGATTGGATCCAAAAAAATGGATGTGGAGAGATCATTAAAAATGCTTACGAAAATGGCGGCCTGGTGGGCAACGACCAGGATCGATCCCGTGAGCAAAAACGCAACGCGAGATGCCAAAAACGTCGCACCCGATCAGAGATAGAGAGAGGGAGAGGAGGGTGACGCCGCGTGCGTACCGAGAAGGAGAAGAGCGCGAGGAGGGTGTTTCCGGCGACGGTGCTGCCTATGTAGGGCCCGAGACCGAGGACGACGTAGAAGGCGGCGACGAGGGCTGCGAACACCGCCATGCCAACCAGCTGCATCACGGGCAACCAGGAAACCAGTCAACCAGAAAACCACAATCGCGAGCTCAGAAACCGCCGGGACGGAGGGGGGAAGAAAGCAGGGGCGGCGGCGGCGGACCTGGAGCGGGTGGAGCGGGAGCTGCCAGCCGTGCCGCCTGAGCCACCGCGCCCACGCCATCGCCGTCGTGGAATCGCCCCGCGCAATCGGTGAGATCTGCGAGTCGATGCGGACGCGCCGCCGCTTCCCCTGCTCTCCGGCGCGATGGAAGCGGCGGCTGGATGGCCAGTGACGATCGGCTCCAAGCCTCCAACCAACGGCTTTCCAAACCTCTGCTCCGGATGCTGTCTCTCTTTTGCGTTCGTTCCGTCGGTTTGAATTTGGAATCGGCGTATCTGAGCTGTCAGATGAATCACTCAATCACTCTATTGGATAACCTTTGTAGCATAAACATTCGTATGGTTACATAATTCTTAGGACAACCACAATGCTTATGTCTTGGATGGAAATAAGAGTGGGACCTACTGCAGTTGACAATAACTATATTTAATCTTACAATAGTTAAAGACACTTGAGAAGATAAGATGGTCCCACTTGCATAAATTTCATTAGTGTGTAATACACATGACTAGAAAATATTAATTATTTATTTTGTTACGGTGCACCTTAAGCTTAAGGCTAATTTTTTGTGCATGTCTTTTATGTTCACTTCCACAATGGCAAAGATACAATATTATATTGGTATTAAATGCTTAAGGTTATCTTTTTGTTAACATTGTGGTTGCCCTTAGCGTTTAGACATATTCTTACATCGTATATATATTTTATGTTTTGCTCATATTAAATACGATCGTGTTGTTTAGTTAATAAATTTGTATGTATTCACGGATATACGAGTCTAAAGTCACCAAAATATTAACAATTACCATCCAAATACTCTAAGCCTAGAATGTCGAGAAATATAAAACTGGAGGGAGTATCACAGTAGAAACTAAGCTCCATCATACAATCGATTCTACTCTTTCTCTGTCCCAAAATATATTTTAGGCTTAGACATATGTATTAAGGAGATACGAAAAAACTATAATTTCTTTCTCAGGGTGAGTGTGTGGGCCCGGAAGTAGTTAGGTGGAGTAACGAGTAATAAAGTCTAATGATAGTATGTGTACTTTACAGATAAAAATTATCTTTTAGTAGTACTAGGTTGCTATATTTGAGATAAATTTTAAACTCTAAAAACATTATATTTTAGGACGGAGAGAGTATATCATTAAGGGGCTAATTTTTTTTTATAATCATTAAGGGGCTAAATTGTTCCATGTTTGTGATTGTACTAATTATAAGACTGACATAAAAATAGACAAACTCATCTATTACAACTATTCTCAGTCTTTACTTTTCTATGAAACAATGAGATCAAGTTAGTATGGCTGATTAATATATTATATATCTGACACCTATAGTGCCGTCTACTATTGGCGCTGATTGAAGTTAGTAAGCGGCAGTGACCGTTGAAAAGAAAGCACATGTATAAAATATATGTAACGGTTTTAGACAATAACTCGCATCCGTAGTTCGGCTGTACTATAGTTATCCATGAACTTTACCTGAATCTATAACTATATCGATTCCATTAAAAGAACCAATATCTATGAGGTTGGCCGAGTAGGAAATAATATGTGTGTATCGATTTTATACGAACTAACATTTATGAAAAATTTAAGAAATTGATTATACAGAGTATACAGTTGCCTTTGTATAATTTTTAAAATTGTTATAATTATTTATATTATATATTTTTTAAACAGCATCCCTTCTTCTCACGTCATTCACAGAAACGGTCCATCGCTGGCCGTTGGACGACACGTTGACCCAGCAAGCATCTGCATGGACGCCACGTCCGACCGAACAGGCCGCCATGATACACGAGGCGCACACAACCTACTCCCGATTTGAGAAGCCACGCGCAGATCCGGCAGGCGGCGGCGCGTCGTTCTGATCACGCGCATCACACCATCGATCGATCGGTAGGTATCTATCATCGTCTTCTGCTCGATCTCCGGCGTAGCGAGCTAAGCATCGTCAATAACCTCCAAGCTAGCTGCTAGCTAGCTAGCTCGATCACGATCGATGGCGATGCCATGGGAGCTCGCCGAGTACTTCATGGCGGTCACCTGGGTCTCCCTCGCCCGCTGGGTGACGGCGTGCGTCTCCTTCGCCGACCGGATCGCCTGCTGGCTGCAGCGCCGCCGCCGCTCTCCGGCTTCATCCTCCTCCTCCGTCGGTGTATCGTTCTCTCTAGCTATCGTCGGCTAGCTGCTGCTGCTGCTCTTGATCGAGTCATGAGCCTCTCTGTGTATACATTCTGATGAGATTTGAGAGGCAATGTGATGTAATATGCTGGCCTTCTTGAGATCGAACATTCACATGAGTTGTTTGATTTGTTCTGATTTATGAGTACTCTTTGCAAGTTCTTTTCATTCGAGAAAAACGGGCAAAGCCCATCTATATCAGCATTGGCCACATTTACAAGCCCAAAGCAGTATGACACCACTGCGGACAACATGTTCTTCCATCTTGGCACATTCATCATATTTTCTTACGTATCCACGTGAGTCAGTATGATGCGATCTTGTGGAAATTGGCCCTATTTGGCTAACTCACTTGTTGTGATACAGGAAAGAGAAGTTAAAAACAGCAGAGCGGCAAGTTTCAGTTTCTTTAATTTCCACGAACGTTTTGAGGTTCCAACGACACAAGTTTCATGGACGTACGTGTAAACCAAACGTATTGACAGTTTTATAGAGTACGGTACAAATTAAATAAAACTTCCTCTAAAATGTTGTGATAGACAGAGTTGACGAGTCAATAAAAAATCTAACTGCTTAAATAAAGATAAAACACAAAATTAGATTTTTACTCTAGTCTACCGCAACAGGTTATATAGCAGCGAGCATCAATTTCTCGCTCATAGTATCAGCAAGTATAGGGCGGTTGAACTGTTAAGTTTATGATCCAAATTCAGTTATTTGAAGATAAAGGCTAACTTCGACGGAGCGAAGCGAGGCCCGTACAATTGTGTTCTCTCCAGTTGTAAAGCATAGTTCAATTCGTACATTTTTCGGTATTGTTGCTATGCGTGATCTTGAGCTTGAGCAGTTAGATGTAAAGACTGCATTTCTACATGGAGAGCTCGAGGAGGAGATATACATGGACCAGCCAGAAGGGTTCATAGTACCAGGTAAGGAGGATCATGTTTGCAAATTAAAGAGATCCTTATATGGTTTGAAATAGTCTCCTCGTCAATGGTATAAAAGGTTTGATTCTTTTATGATGTCACATGGTTTTAAGAGGTCTGAATTTGATAGCTGTGTGTACATTAAATTTATTGATGGATCACCTATATACTTGCTGTTATATGTTGATGATATGTTGATTGCTGCCAAGAGCAAGAAAGAAATCACTACGTTGAAGAAACAGTTGAGTAGTGAGTTTGAGATGAAGGATCTTGGTGCTGCTAAGAAAATTCTAGGTATGGAGATTACGAGAGACATAAATTCTGGTTTGTTATTTCTTAGTTAGCAAAGTTACATTAAGAAAGTTCTTCATCGTTTCAATATGCATGATGCAAAGTCTGTTAGTACTCCTATTGCTCCTCATTTTAAGTTATCAGCTTTACAATGTGCTAGTACGGATGAGGATTTTGAGTACATGTCAAGAGTTCCATATTCTAGTGCTGTTGGTTCTTTGATGTATGCCATGGTTTGTTCTCGTCCTGATTTATCATATGCTATGAGTTTGGTTAGTAGATACATGACTAATCCTGGTAAAGAACATTGGAAGGTTGTTCAGTGGATTTTCAGGTACCTTTGTGGCACAGCAAATGCCTGTTTGAAGTTTGGCAAGACTGATAAGGGACTCACAGGCTACGTGGATTCAGATTATGCTGCTGATTTGGATAAGAGGAGATCTCTCACAGGTTATGTGTTCACTGTTGGTGGTTGTGCTGTGAGTTGGAGGGCAACATTGCAGCCCGTTGTTGCCCTGTCTACCACTGAAGCAGAATACATGGCTATTGCTGAAGCATGTAAAGAATCGGTTTGGTTGAAAGGTCTGTTTGCTGAGCTTTGTGGAGATGATTCTTGCATTAATTTGTATTGTGACAGTCAAAGTGCTATATGTCTCACTAAAGATCAGATGTTCCACGAGAGAACGAAACACATTGATGTCAAATACCATTATGTTCGCGATGTTGTCTCGCAAGGTAAGCTAAAGGTATGCAAGATAAGCACGCATGATAATCCTGCTGATATGATGACAAAGCCAGTTCCTGTTGCTAAGATTGAGCTTTGCTCAAGCTTAGTTGGTATAACTGTTTAGCTCAAGAGGCTATTTGGTACCGGAAGTATTTCTCTTTGTTGTTTTAGGGTGAAGGTTCGTTTTATGCTACAAGAAGGAATTTGTCTCAAGGTGGAGTTTGTTAAGTTTATGATCCAAATTCAGTTATTTGAAGATAAAGGCTAACTTCTACGGAGCGAAGCGAGGCCCATCGCCGGGAGGCTTGGGCCGAAGCGAAGCGGATCGTTGCCTTTTATAGAGTTTTCATCTCTATATATACCTCCTGTAAGCCACCGCCTTGGGATATGAAAAAGATTGTAATCCCCGGCGTTTGTAACCTTTTCCGATATAGTGAAGATTTGCTGCCGGTGCCCGTGATTTTTTCCCTTCCTTCTTGGGAGGGTTTTCCACGTTAAAATCTCGTGTCCCCTGTGTTTGATCTCTGTTTTTCGTCGTTTATATTGCCTATCGTGTCTAACATGAATAGAATATCAGAACAAAATTGAACTAATTCACTGAGAAACAGATGTGTGAACTTTCAAGTGCCTAGTAACAATGCAAAAAAAATAAAAGTTGTTTTTTTGTGACGCAAAATTGCAAATAGCGAATAAATCCTGAACAGTAGAATTGCACAGCAAAAATGCAGTGATCATTGGCAGAACGCAGAGGCAATCAGCTCATCATAAGCAAGGTCAACTATAATACAGCTCAGAAACATGCAGAAGAAGTAGAGAAGCATATGGCAGGTCATGTCAAGTTGTCAACCCATTATTCTTCATCAGGAATCCACGAAACGAAACGGAAGAAGATCAAATCATCCCCGTTGTCAGCGTCAGGTTGAACGAATCATCGATGGATGTATCCTCTTCTCTACCAAACTGGGCAATCATTCAGTCACTCATGGCGGCCGTCGTGTTGAGCTGGTATCACGGGGCCAGATTGTCCTCTTGAGAAGCCATCTCACCATCTGCTGCTTTCTTCTCGTCTTCCTCGATGGCCAGCTGGTTCAGATTTCGGAGCATGGCCGCTGGCTGGAGTGGAAGGCAGCATACATGACACTTGCGTTCTTGCAAGGCTGCAGATTGGTGGAGAGGAAGCATACGAGGTACGGTGCAATGGCGATGCCGTGGGATGTAGTGGCGTTGGTGGTCGGCAACGTGTGGGCGCTGCTCGACGGCTGGATCTCGGTCTGCTTCCTCGCCGCCGACGAGTTCGCGCGCCTCCTCAGGTCGGTCTCCGGCTGATCGACGCGCGACCGAGCTACCTACAGGTTCGTGATCAGTTGCTCTTTTTCTTACGGGAGATTGGATAGTATATTTTTAAATAGAAAATTGAGAATTTATCTTTTATATATACGTGAGATTATTTTAGGTCAATAACATATAAATAAATTCTTAATTTTTATCTAAATAAAATATATATGATTAATGTTTTTGTATTATTCTTTTCTGCCTTTGGTTTGCATTTTCTGGTCAGACGACTAGATCGAATTGCTATCCAGACGATCCTAGAATTCCATATAAACGTAAATCGATGCCATTTCAACTCAAAACCACCCTGGAATTGAAAATATAGGGATAAAAGAATTATCACTTAAGTCCACTCAAACCCATTTGATCATAGAAAAATTGCTGATTTGCGGCGAAATTGAGTGGCATGTCTCCAAATGCCACAAAATTCATTTGAAATCTGAAGAACTTGTGCTTGCATGCTCTTTGCTTTATGGTCATCTTGCTAGTTTTCATATTCACAGCCAGAGTAAAATACTTTTCTGCAGATGCAACAGCTCTTTTCAACCCTTACATGCCCCAGGAGCAGGAGCAGGAGCAGGAACATTCTGACTGATGAGAAGAATATGTTTGATGATACGATAATCAAAATAGGCATAAACTAGTTCAGGCTTCCGGCAAACGGTGGCGCCACCGCTCGCCGGCGTAATCCTGTGTTCCAAAAAAAACTCTAACAGATGTACAGATATACATGTTCCTTGTTGAATGTACGTAAATGATGAAAGTGTTCATACTCCTTATTTTCTTACAACAAAGAGGAATGTCAGTGTACAGCACATGAATGTAACATTATTATGTATTATTGAACTGTACACATGCCAATTCCAGTTTACGTATCATGTATAAAAACGCTTTTTTTTCGTAGGCTTTGCTTGCTCACATGCGCAAAGTGAATGCATGTAAGTATTAGGTTAGTTCCTAGCTACCATGCATGGTGAAATTTAAGGATTTTTTTTTCAAAAAAATATTATTATTTATTGAAAATTACAGTTTTAAGTTTGCTTTTTGAAAAATTACCAATACACTATGAGTACCTTTTTGGGATATACGCTGGTATTCTATTCTATTCAGTTATTCAGATGTGATGCCATGTCTTTGTCAGGACTGTTGGTACAAATCTGATCATCCATAGTGGTCAAGTCATTTCAATCTTTAATAATCAGAATTAACTTAATAACTCATACACGATTACAATTTTCAAAAGTGCATAGCTCCAAAACAAACATTGACGTGTAAAGTCAATTCTACTAGTGTGATCCGTCTAGCTATTAACTTGTACAAGATTATAACTCAGCGTGACACAAAAGCTTGATGCACAAAACAACCCTTAACGTCGAAAGTGCAGTGACGGCAACAACTAACGCAACGTTACGAATTTTGTTTCAGAAAAGTTATATACAATCTAAATGACTAGATCAATATCTGACGTGTAAAGGTCATGATGAGTCATACTAGTTATCAAGCCTTGCTAACCATCAGATTATGTGCAGCAAAGTAACTTTGTTGATGATATATACAAGAACATTTGTAGTTCCACCTACCACATCATCCAAATGATAAACCTGAAGAGTCACTCAAACACCAAGAAGATCGTCTCGAAACAGCTATAAATAGGTATACACCATGAAGATCCTCCTCATCTTCCACACATCAGAAACAAATCCAAGCAAAGCAGGATACTAGAATTCAGCACGATCATGAAGATAATCTTCATCCTCGCTCTGCTCTCTCTGGCTGCAAGCAGCTCCTTTGCGCTGGTTGACACTTGCAGCCAGGGTTATGAGCAATGGCAGCAATGGCAGCAGCAGCAGATGCTTCACCCTTGCAGGGAGCTACTGAGGCAGCAGTGCAGCACGGTGGCATTGTCGCCATTGGTGCAGCCGCGGATGTGGCAGATGAGCAGCTGCTCTGTCATGAGGCAGCAGTGCTGCCAGCAGCTCAGGCAGATGGCACAGCAGTCTCGCTGCCAGGCCATCTGCACCATGGCGCAATCCATCATGCAGCAAGCTGCTGAGTTCAGTGGTGGCTACCGTGGTCAGACTCAAGCTCAAGCTCAAGCTCAAGCTCAGGAGGCCATGAACCTACCGTCAATGTGTGGCATCTACCCTGGCCACTGCAGCACTCCCTGCAGCGTTAGTGCAGTTTATGGTGGCTGCTATTGACTTGCACTATTATAGCAGCACCAGATGGTCGTTTAGTATAGCGGTTACAAATAAATTGTCACACATTATCATGTGTGACTACTGAATGTAAAACCAAATAAAGATGTTATCTTAATAATATCACCCGTCACTACCATGCGCCATGGCTTCATGTCCAGATGGCGTTTGTCTCTCTGGGCTCTGGCTTTGATCCTAAAATTAATTTGGCAATTCAGCACAATATTTCTAATTTGTCATTCTAATTCTAATCTAAGCACAAACCCTGGGCACAGGCACAAAATCCATGCAAAATTAGGATATAGGACTTGTTTAGAGGAGCTTTAGATTTTAAGAAGTAGCAGCTAAGTATATAGCTGGAGCGAAACTGAAAAAGCTAATGTTTTCTAGCTTCTGGATTCTAATTCATTTACAAATTCTGTTGTTATTTAGTTTCACAATGAGTCTAGAATCTAGACCATTTAAGGAGCTTAAGATTCTGAAAGTAGCTGCAACTACCAGAAGCTTCAAAACAAGCCCATATTAAAACAACGAACTTAGCACTAGCAGCAGAGAATTTGCCTTACCTGTTGATCCATTAGCCACTAATAAAAACTATTTGAGTACTGACAGAGATAACAAAAGCAGACAGGCATCGTTGAAACATTTGTTTTGAACATGACCATGATTCAACTTTAACTAGTTATAATATGTATGTTAATAGGGGCATCCATGGCCCAATTTCAATAAATAATTTTCAGGTTCAATGTATACTTATTCTGTGCCTATGGCAGACTTGGACGAGTATTATGAAATCAAGAGAACAGATACAATAAAAGTTCTCACTTCAGTTCAAAATTCACTTGCCTGCTACAGTCTTGTTTGGACATGTATGTATATGATTCAATCCCTTCGGATGAGTAGGGAATTAGAACTAAATTCCACACGAAACATACGGGATTGGGCCTGATCCCCACCAATCCAAAATAAGGAGCTACCGACTAGATATTAATCCACTGTTAGTGAAAATCAGATAGAACATTCTGATATGATATGTGTGCTGACACTGAACACAAACACAGTAAGTCAATAGCTACACTAACAATAAACAAATCAAATCAAAATGAACCAAATGCTCTTCCTAAGATTCCAAGCAATCATACTGAGAACAAATAATTAGTTGTAAGAAAAAATATCTGAATACTACATACAGAAAGCAAAACTAGAAATTCAATTTCTCTGGAAACTACTGAAAATTAACGCAAGTTATTGTAAGATACCATGTTACTTAATGCATACTCAAATGGCAAAAAAGTGTCTTTTGCAAGTAAGTTAGTATGTCTCAAGAGAGCTTCATAGCTCCAGCTGAATGTAGATACAGTAGATTGTCTTAAATAAAAGTGTTCAGAATAATGATTCACGACCAAACAAGACAATGAAATGGATCTTAAATAGTATTGATCTTGTCCTTAACACATCAATAAAGTCTAACATCTAACAAATTATAAATGCAGATTTTTTTATTGTCTCTACTCTTAAAGAGGAGTTAGGGACAATGGTGTGTTCACCACTATAGAAGAACTTATGTGGCTACAAACACATAGATATGTGTTTGTTGTTTGTATGTTCAGTTCAGAAAAATGTTATTATTTGCACATATGCATGTGTAGGTGGCTAATTGATCTCATGTGGTCACATATATATATTTCAGATTTGAGAACAATAGTTCAGTGGTTGGAGCGTCCACTGTGGTGTCACCCACCCGGGCTCAAACCCAGGCGTCGCACCTTCTTCAAAAATGTGGTGGGTGTCTCCCCCTCCATCGAAAAAAAGATTTGAGCGATTGTTCCTTTGCAGTTTTTATTTGTCATCCATTGCAATACTCAGATACTGCGCTAGTAATGTTTAAAAAGTAGATAGATGATTGTTTCCCACTTGTATAAATTATAAATAATCAAGTTAAGCATTTTCCTGCTACAAATATTTTTCTGTAAACTACAGCCAAGTACTAAAACAACAATCCCTATGTCAACATAAATCAATTCATACACAAATTTCTTTGATATCAAAAGTACCAAAAACTGCCATAAAAACATACGGTAAGCTTGCTCGGTGACAAAAAGGAAATTATATAAGAACAATGTACTGGATTAAGTCATATGTATGCCATAAACTGAGAACAGGGGATTGCAGGGAAATTATTACAGGGAGGGGGAGTGATACAGAGATAGTTAACCAAAAATAAGCAAACATACATGATAACTATCTATTTTTATTTGAGCAAATGGTGTAATAGTTCTATCTGGACCAATATAGTTTCAAATTTCAATTTATACTGATTTGAAGATAAAATGCTAAGCATTTCAGCAATCAGCTATTGTCTACCTACCAAACTAAGATCAGACTAGATAGATGCCAAAATGGTCACATAAAAGCAATGAAATGAGAAAAGATCAGTACCAATGTCAAAGGTGCACCCTTGTTATGGAGCAATAACCCCGAATGCAAGCGAAATCAACTCATTGGACAACAAAAATCCATCTGGATCACTCAGACGGATGAAGGCAACTTTGCTTTCAATCTCACCTTCGTATTGCAGGTCCAACTTAAAATCACTTGGTTGCAAAGCTCGCCGTTCCATATCCATGACAATTACAAGCCCACTCTCCACAAAAGGCCTAAATGTGTTACACAATGAGACTGTCAGGCTCTTTCCAAAGGATTTACTGAAGCTTCGCAAATCTAGGCCCCATGCTGTTCTCAGTGATAACATCACTACATCCATTGCCATATCCTTCATACCAGCACTGTCAGGCTCATGGCTCCATGCTCCAATTTCCAGCTTCTGAACCCAGTCTGCATATTCCTTCATTCTTCTGGGCCTGGAGAACCTCACACCATTGATGTAGCTTGCTGATCCAAGACCAAATGCATAGAATGACCGATTTTGCCAATATGTTACATTGTGCTTGCACTCATACCCAGTCTTGCAATAGCTACTGATCTCATAATGGTTATATCCTGCTTCAGAAAGCCGTTTCGAAGCTATCTTGTAGAAGTTTGCAGAATCTGTTTCGCTAGGAAGAGGATGTACACCAGGAGTGTATCTGCCAATATTTAATATGAAAAAGGATTGCCTTCAGTTTATCATTCAATCAATTCGTCCATGGATCTGAATTCCTACTTCTGGTTTGTATGATAGCTCTCTTAAGATAAAAGGATTGGAGGAAATACGAGTAAACTTCACAAAAATGGAACTATTTTGTCAAAATTATCGGTTTGTTACAACTTTAGCTACACATATTAGAAAACTGCAATAATAACTAATGATTTGTTAGAAAACTGCAACTTTGTCAGTAACAAGGTTTTGGGTTTGCCTAATAGACCAGGCCTACCTGTCAGTCACACAAAGAGATAAAGTTGCAATTTTCTGATGAAGTCATGTGCTATTGTTGCAGTTTCGTGAAATGTCCAGCTAAAGTTGTAGCAGAGTGATAGTTTTGATAAAATAATTGTTCAAGTTAAGCTTTTTTTAACTTTTAACTACCACCATGAGGAGTTTTGAGCAGAACACTGAACTTTGACGGCACAAACAAGTGCAAAATATAATACAAACTAATGACAAATAGAACGATAATGACTCTAATGTATTTTTCTTCCAATTTCCAGTTTATAGAGCATACCAAATCCCAAAACCGTATCGAAACATGAAGCAATTGACATGTCTGACCAGATTAAATTCCAATCGGTCAGAGAAAACACATGTACTAGAAATGAGATTCATGAATGGACAACAAACACTTACAGTTGCCCAAACTTTGTGCCCTGCTCGATCTGCAGGTCATAGACGGATACATGCGTGGGCCGGGCATCCACCGTGCATCTCAAGCTCTCCTCCCACATCTCCTCGGTCTGGTGGGGCAGCGAGGAGATGAGGTCCATGCTCCAGTTCTGCAGCCCCTCGCACGCAGTTACGATCCCGACCGCCTCGTGCACCTCCCGCAGCCCGTGCGCGCGGCCGCACGCACGGAGCAGGTCCTCCTGGAACGCCTGCACGCCGAGCGACACCCGGTTGACGCCTAGGCCAACCAGCTCCCTCAGCTTGGCGGCGTCGAACGTGCCGGGGTCCATCTCGATGGACACCTCCGGGGAAGCCGACAGGCCGAACTTGCCGCGCAGC
>KE373352.1:100079-112389 GCA_000418225.1 Zizania latifolia | reverse complement strand
TTCTGGTTTTTTGATGCTACAGTGCACTGCTGGTAAAGTCAAGTCTACGTTTGATGTGTCCTTGCGCTCTTTTTAACGGAAAAATGACCTAATTAGGACAATCGTGCCGACATGGTTTGCTGAAACTGATAATTTGCAGGTACTGGTCATCGACTACAAGCTAACATATCCAAGTGGGACAGCGACGGCTGTTCTGATAAACGGGTTCCACACACCTCAAGGAGATAAGAATGCGAAGTAAGCTACGTGCTGCTGATGATAGCATGATTGAACTGACGAACACTGCAGTAATGGATGGAATTCCCTGACCTCATTCGATTTTTTTTTTCACCTCCGTTCCAGAAAGCAAGTTCGTGGATTCCTCAAGTACTTCGGCATCAGCTTCTTGTGGAGCTTCTTCCAGTGGTTCTACACCGGCGGCGACGTCTGCGGGTTCCTCCAGTTCCCTACTTTTGGGCTGAAAGCTTGGAAACAAACGTAATTTTCTTTCACTGATCATACTAAGCTTCAGTGGTAGAGTTGCATGAAGTTTTTTTTTACGGGAAAGCTCCTTCTGTTGCCAGATTTTTCTTCGACTTTGACCTGTCATATGTTGGGGCCGGGATGATCTGCTCACACCTTGTCAACCTCTCCCTCCTGTTCGGCGCCGTCCTTTCCTGGGGAATCATGTGGCCGCTCATCGGCAAGCAGAAGGGGAATTGGTACTCTGCTAAGCTATCTGAAAGTAGCATGACGAGCCTGTACGGTTACAAGGTATGTTCAGTTAACCTGCATGATAATTTCACTGATCTAGTTCAGCCAGCACAATACACATTGGACAAAACTACTGTCCGGACATCCGATATTTCACTGATTATCGGACGCTCCACTGAAACATTCATCTTCAACATGTGACATATAGCATAAACATTCATCTTCAACAGATAAAATATTTATCTTCAACAAGTGAAACATTTAAAATAAAAAGTGTGAAAAATATTTGAAATAAAAGGATGAAACATTTGAAATAAAAAGGTAAAACATTTTGCTTTTACGTATGAAACATTGAGTTTCAACTACTGTAAAAATAAAATATTCATCTTCAACATGTGAAACATTTATCTTCAACAAGTAAAACATTCGAAATAAAAAGGGTGAAATAAATTGGGCCGATTCGCTAGGCTATGTAGGCGGTGCAGGCGTTGCTGGGCTGTGCAGGCGTTCAATGCCATGGCTTGCGTCGGACGCCCGACGAAAAGCAATTTCCATACGCATTTCCTAGCATCAGTCTCCCCTCAAAATCGCTACATGTGCAGGCCTTCATCTGCATTGCACTGCTCGTCGGAGATGGCTTATACAACTTCGTCAAAGTGATCGTTGTCACCACCAAGAGCTTACGCGAAAGATCAAGGCGCGGGGGCCTTAATAACAGAGGTAAATGCACTTAGGAAAAGACTTGATCGCTTTTGGACCTTGGACTCTATTCTACTAATAAACTCTAAGCTTGGGGGCTACACCCGACAGGTGCACCGCCAGGTAAATAAAAAGAGATCCATCGAGAATTTGGTGCTCCTCACGGCTTCTCGACTCTATCCGGATGAACATCGCTTTTCTGCCGTAAAGAGCTCGGGGGCTTCTATCGGGGATATGATCCCGAGGTACTTCTCGAGAGCATTTATAATGATCGAACGGAGCATATGGTCAGGAAGACGAAGCCTTAAAGACAACTTGGAAGGGGTCAGATCAACGTACATCCCAGAAGCAGTCAGCCGAAGGGAGGAGTTTCGAGTCCGACACTTGGGAGGACCCCCGATCGCTAGGACTCAGGAGGACACCCCGACCTCTAAGACTCAGGAGGCCAGTCCAACGGTCGGTCCACACCATCAATGACCATAAACTCTAAGACGTAACAATCAAATTAATATGGCGGATAATGCTGTACTTATTAGCCCACAATCCCTAGTGTTTTAAACCATTGTAAAGGGGATTAATGGGGCTGTTAAGGCTTAAACGGTAATCCCCTGATCCCTGCAGTATATAAAGAGATCGAGGGTACCTCTTACAGGCTACGCTGTTCATACACACGCACGCATACAAGCTTAACACCGTTTTTAGGCTCTTTAGCTCATACTCCAACACACAGGACTAGGGTTATTATCCTCCGGGAGGTTCGAACCTGTCTAAAACCTTCTGTCTCGTATTCTTAGAGGCAACCATCCAATTCCGAACACAGAGATCCCCATACACCTAACCAAAACACCTCTATGGGTAACCCCATCGAGGACTGTCGTACTTACACAGCGATAGTTGGCGTGCCAAGTAGGGGTCCTCTGTGAATTTTTATTCGGATTCAATGGCCGTTGTTTGCAAGATCAACACCAAGGTTCTCGTTGGCTCTGTCATCACCATCGAGAACCTCACTTTTGTTGGTGACTCTATGCGGCAACTCGTCCTCTCCAACGCCCCCGTTGGCCTGGCGAGGACGTCGCGCACATCTACTGTGCACCCAGCTGCTTAGAGCGTGGCTTGCCACTACAACAAGGTGGCTCCAACACCCAAATGTGCAGCTCCGTCGACCCCTCGCCAACCCATCTCCAGTGACTCCGCTGCCGACTTTATCATCTTCTCCACCTTGAGTGGGCGTATCGTTCAATGACGTCAATTCATCAAGGTCGTCTTAGCGCGGTCCAAGAAGAGGAGCGTGCCGATTAAGCCGATGGTACCACCCCCGAGCGCTGTCATGGTGTTGACGGCGCCCGTCTCCGATGACGAACCCTCCAACGTCGCCGAATCAAGCACCCATCGGCGGGAATGCCAACAGCGGAACGCAAACTGCTCTAATCGTCACCAGGGCAGGGGTTCCTAGGCTGGAGGCTCCCACCTCAATAACCAGGAAGACTTCACAGTAAACTTTAAAGGTCACGTCGTGTACCACACGCCAACAGCAAATCTTGTCGCCATCGAGAGGGCGCTCTCTGCCCTCCTTGAGACGCCTAAACTCCAGAGAGCCCGAGCGATGACTCAAGCTGCCGCCGCTCAAATTGTTGAGTTGGCGCCACCTAGGCGGTCACCCTCCTCTGACCGTGACACCTCCCGACCGACTGGTCGGTCGTAACGTTCCTGACCGTCTAGTCGGTCGCAACATTCCCAAACGAGTGAGCGCCACGAAAGCTCTTACTCAGGAGACGCTCGGGAGATCATTAATCAAGTGCGCGACGTGCGAGCATGGCGAGATTCGTCGTCGGGAAAGGTTTGACCGGAGCCACGGCACGCCGGGAACCGATCGGCGAGACGACATCGATGCTCGCCATAATGGGTTCCCGGCCTTCACCGAGCGACTCCGTCGTGTGGTCTGGCGTAGAGGTTTTCACCCATCAAGCATTAAGCCCTATGACGGCAAGACCGACCCCTCTTAGTGGCTACGGCTGTATTACACGGCCATCAGAGCAGCGAATGGGGATCATAACGTGATGGCGAATTATCTCCCTGTCATGCTCTCACCGGCTGCCATCAGTTGGCTGGCTGGACTCTCAGAGAACTCCATCGACTCCTGAGATTAGTTGTGTGATGTCTTCATCGCTAATTATTAAGGAATATGGCAAAGGCCAGCCTCTCGACACGACCTATGTCAAATATGCCAGGGGAGCGATGAGTCCCTCCAGGACTATATTCGTCGATTCTCCGAGGGCCGGAACACCGTTGCCAGCATCTCTGACGCCGACGTCATCTTCATCTTCTAAGATGGATTACGGAAGCCGTCAGAATTATTCCGTCATCTGGTGATGAATGAACTAGCGACGCCGGGTGAAATGATCACTATCGCCGAGCAGTACACTAACGCCGAGGATGCCGAGCACGAGCAGATGCACCCGACCACTCGGGAGTCCCGCAAAGACAAGAAGCGCTCGAACGAAGATCGCCGATCACCTCGGCGCGCCGACCACGACAAGCCCGAGTCTTCCCGATCCAGAAGCCGAAAGAAGAAGTCCGAGCACGTTATGGTCATGGAGGAGAAGCCCAAATCCCGAGGCAAAGGGCACTCAGCGATGTAGGAGATGCTGGACAAGCTCTGTATCTTTCATCGGAACGGCAGCCACACCACCCGTAGGTGTTATTACCTGTAGAATCAAATGCTTAAAAAGGCGAAAGAAAACTCCCGGCAAGATAAATGTCGCCGGGATGACAAAAAGAAGAAGTCTCATCGAGAAGACAAAGAGGCCGACCACTCGGCCGACAATGACTTCCAGGAGCCCACTCGGACGGTCTCCATGATCGTTGGTGGGGCGATTGCCACAGAGTCCAAGCGTCAGTAGAAGCTCCTCGCCCGTTAGGTCAATGCCATCAGCGGGAAGGAGCCCGAGCGCCTCTACTGGTTGGAAGTCCCGATTATATTTAGTTGGGATGATCAGTGGACCGACGTCCCTAAGCCCGGCCGGTTCCCTCTAGTGGTGGACTCGGTGATCCTGAAGGTGCGTCTGAAGAGGGTGCTCATCGATGGAGGGAGCAGCCTCGACATGCTGTTCAAGGGGACCCTCTCGGCGCTCGGCATCGACATCTCGGCGCTGGAGAAGACGGACACTCCCTTCTATGGGATTGTCTCGAGGAAGGCCTCCATCTCGCTCGCCATGCTCACGCTGCCGATGATGTTTGGCACTCAGGACAACTACAGAATTGAGCATGTCAAATTCTACGTTGTCGACTTCGAGACCGCCTACCACGCCGTGCTTGATCGGCCCTCCCTCGCTAAATTCATGGCAGTGCCCCACTACAAGTACCTGGTCCTCAAAATTCCGAGACCAGAGGGTGCCTTCTCCATCAAGGGGGGCGTGCCACCTCTCACGCCTACGAGCGTGACAACCTCGCCCTGGAAGAGGCTGTGGACATATCCGTCCGGATGGAGGAGACCGTCTAGGTGGCCAAGACCACACCGATCACTAACGCTGAGATCCCGATCGTCACGCCATCGACATCGGGCATATCGCCCTCGGCCGCTGAGTACAAATTTATTCAGCTGTCAGACGCCGACCCCTCCAAGACAGCGCTGATCAGGACAGCGCTGGATCCCAAATAGAAGACGCGCTCATCAGCTTCCTACGCGCTAACACCGACATCTTCGCTTGGCATCCCTCTTATATACCAGGCGTACCAAGAGAGCTGATCGAGCACGAACTTCATGTTTATTCGACCGTGAAACCGGTCAAGCAAAAGATGCGTCGATTCACCCAAGAGCGTAAAGAGGCCATCAAAGAAGAAGTCACCCGACTGCTAGCAGCCGGATTTATTAAAGAAATGTATCACCTCGACTGGGTAGCAAATCTGGTCCTTATAAAAAAGAAGAATAGGAAATGGAGAATATGCATTGACTACACCGATCTCAATAAGTGATGCCCGAAAGATTCTTTCCCACTGCCGCGCATTGACTAGGTGGTTGACTCCACTGTCGGTTGTTCCCTCCTCTGCTTTCTGGATTGCTATTCGGGATATCATCAAATCAGCATGAAGAAAGAAGATGAAGAGAAGACGTCATTTATCACTCCATTCGGTGCCTATTGTTACACGTCAATGCCCTTCGGGCTCAAGAATACCGGGGCTACATATCAACGCGCCATACAACGTTATCTCACCGACCAGATTAGACGCAATGTAGAGACCTATGTGGACGATGTCGTCATCAAGTTCAGGCATCTAGAAGATCTAATTCCTGACACCCAAGAGACTGTAAACAACCTCTGCAAATTCATATGGAGGCTCAACCCAGAGAAATGTGTATTTGGGGTGCCGACTGGGAAGCTGCTCAGTTTCGTTGTCAGCGATTAGGGAATCGAGGCCAATCCAAAAAAAATCTCAGCGATCATCAACATGGCTAAGCCAACCAGCGTGAAGAACATTCAACACCTTACGGGTTGCATGACGGCACTCGAGCGTTTCATCTCCCAACTCAGTGAACGGGGGATGCCATTCTTTAAGTTGCTGAAAAAATAGAGCAATTTCAATTGGACTTCGAAAGCAGATCAGGCGTTTGCCGACCTCAAAAAATTTCTCACCACGTCGCCTGTTCTGGTTGCGCTGACCCTAGAGAAACTTTGCTCCTTTACATCTCCGCCACGACCCACGTGGTTAGTACTGCCATGATCACCGAGCGCCTAGAGGAGGGCAACACCTACCCGGTGCAACAATCAGTGTACTTTATATCTGAGGTACTCGGGCCATCTAAAGTCCGATACCCTTAGATTCAAAAGCTCCTTTATGCCGTGCTCATCACCGCTCGAAAGCTCAAGCATTACTTCTAGGCGCACTCGGTGGACATCATCACAGAATTTCCACTCAGCGACATTCTCCGTAATCGGGATGCCATCGGTCGGATTGTCAAATGGGCCATTGAGCTGGGAGAATATACCCTCGACTTCAAGCTCCGAACGGCCATCAAGTCTCAAGCTGTCACTGACTTCATCACCGAGTGGACAGAAATTCAACTCCCGCCAATAGTCGAGACCTCGGAGCATTGGGTCATGTATTTTGATGGCTCCCATGGCATTGATGGAGCAGGTGCTGGAGTTCTTCTGATTTCTCCCCAAGGTGAACGCCTGAAATACGCCCTTCAACTTTTGCTTTTGGCGTCAAATAATGCAGTCGAGTATGAAGCACTCATCAACGACTTGCGAATTGCCATTTTCCTTGGCGTCAAGCGCCATAATGGTTTATGGAGACTCAAAGTTGATCATCAGCTAAGTAAATAAAGACTGGTCATAAACAAGTGAGAAAATAGATGCATATTGCAAAGAGGTCCAGAAGTTAGAAGGAAAATTCTATGGCCTTGAGTTCCACCACGTCCCCCGGGACGAAAACTCGACCGCCGACCTCTTCGCCAAGCTGGGATCTTCTCGAGCTCCAGTGCCGAAAGGTGTATTTCTCCAAGAACTCCACAAACCGTTGGTCCAGGCTGAAGAAGTGCAACCCTTAGATGCCAAGGAGACACCTTCCATCCTGATTATCATCGATGATGCAGAAGATTGGCGCCGACCCTTCATCGACTTCATCCTCACTGCCAAAGCTCCCGAAGATAAGGACTCAGCCATACGTCTTGCCCGTAGAAGCAAATAGTGCGTCATCGTTAGGACAGAATTATACAAGAGGGCTGCATCGACTCGAGTGCTCCTGAAATGTGTTAGCCAAACCGAGGGATCGGCCATACTGAAAGAAGTGCACTCGGACATGTGTGGAAATCAAGCTGGTGCCCGAACTTTGGTTGGCAAGGCTTTCCGATCAGGCTTTTATTGGTCGACCGCCAACGAGGATGCCAAACTACTTGTCCAAAACTATCTGTGGTGACAATTTTTTGTAAAACAGAATCATATCCCTGCACAAGCCCCTCAAACAATTCCGCCTTCATGGCCGTTTATATGCTGGGGGCTTGACATGGTAAGCCCGTTTTAAAAGCCCCTCAGAGATATGATCGCATCTTCGTCGCCATCGATAAGTTCACCAAGTGGATTGAAGTCATGCCACTAAGGACCTGCACCACCAAAAAACCACAGAATTCATCCAAGGCATAATTTATCGGTATCGCGTCCCCAACCAGATCATCACTGATCTCGGGACTCAATTCACCGCCAAAGACTTCTAGGAATTCTGCGAAGATCGGTGCATCGAGGTCAAATATGCATCAGTCGCACATCCAAGGGCAAATGGTCAATGTGAACGAGCCAACGGCATGATTCTCTAAGGCTTGAAGGCCAGAGTTTTTGACCCCCTCAACAAATATGGTGGTCGGTGAATGAAAGAACTACCGACTATTTTATGAGGACTCCGCACTCAGCCAAGCCGAGCAACCGATCGGACTCCTTTTTTCCTGGTCTACGGGTCGGAGGCCATTTTACTAGTAGATATGCTCCACGAGTCCCCAAGAATTCAGCATTATGAAGAGGGAGCCACCGAATAAATAAGAGAAGAGGACATTGACAGCCTCAAAGAAGCTCGATTGGCCGTTGCAATCCAATCCGATCGATACCAGCAAGTACTTCGATGATACCATGATTGCAATGTTTCTGGTCGGTTATTCCAAGTCGGGGACTTGGTCATTCGCCAAGTACACTCTGCGGTCGGCGCTCACAAGCTCTCGACTCTATGGGAAGAACCATTCATCATCGCAGAAGTCACCCAACCAGGATCCTATTGGTTGACCCGAGAAGACAGTCAACGTGTTCCTAATTCTTAGAACATCGAGCACCTTTGCCAATTTTACCTATGATGTTACAAGCTACGTACTTTTATCTTGGGTTAATAACAATGCTTATTCTTCAATTTCTCTCTAGAATTTTGCCCCGCCCGCCCCGAGTGCTTGCCCTTTCTATCACCTTACCCCAGAGCCTATGATCCGCTCTATCTCTAAAGATTGGTCGGACGATGCTCCGACTAGTCACTCCGAGCTAGTATTTATTCTGCTCCACGGGGAGGTATTGTTGATATGTTTGTTGCACGGCTGGGGGCTCGCCAAACTCGCCTAATATTTCGCCATGCTTATTGCCCGACTTCTTTTCTTATCTTTTCCGACTACTTGTGAAGCTGGTCGTTCAATACGCGTGCACGTGACTAAGTTTCTCTACGCTGCGAACTAAGGCTATACCAAGAACTCGGAAAGTAGATGAAGACAGTCGAACAAAGCACAATTAACACTCCAAATGATATTGCATTTAACAATAAAATGTATTATATTTACATTACATTCTTTTTTGCATATCTATACTACTCGGTAGGATTTTCAGGGAAGGCGTCCAAGTCTTGAACAAGCACGCCGGCTGTCTCCTCCACCTCTGTCGGGGATATGACCCCGGGGTACTTCCCGAAGGTGATGACAATCAAGTAGGAGGGGTCGAGAGACGAAACATTAAAGATGACCCAGAAGGAGTCAGATCATTCAATAGCCGAAGATGCGGTCGGTAGTCTAAAAAGCTCTCGAGTCGAGTCTCACACTCGGGAGGATGGCCCGATCGTAGGCACCCGGAAGGTCAAAGTTGACGGCTAGACCGCCCCATCAATGATAATAAAGCCCCGGGCGTGTAACTGTTCAATCAAGACAGCGAGTAACGCCAAGGTTAATAGCCCACGTCCCGACCGTTTTAACTGTTGTAAAGGGACTTAATAGGGCGCATAAAGCCTAAACGGTAACCCCTAGCCCAAAGGGCTCGAGGGAACCTCTTACAAGCACATTTTTTGGCTACACAATCTGATAGACATATTCAAACTTTCTCATACGCTTAAGACCATTTCAAGCCCTTAAACTCATATTTTCACACACACAGGACTAGGGTTATTATCCTTCAAGAGGCTCGAACTTGTCTAATTCTTGTGTCTCGTATTCTTTGAGGCAACCATTGAATCTCGACCACAGTCGTCCCCTTACACCAATACAAAACACCTATGTGGGTAATCCCATAGAGGATTGTCGTACTTACGCAACGACAACCTCCAAGTAGTATCTTTCTACATCGGACTCCTCAACGGTCGCCGGCCACCCCTCTCGGATGTGTTCTAATCGAGTGTACGGGTACAGCGCTCGGACAACCCCGAGCACATGTGTAGCCGTCGACTACATCCACTCCCGAGCTATGCCACGGAGCTGTGTAGGCGTGCCACGAAGCCGCTTAAAAAACTCTTCTTTTGACCAGTCGGCGTTGCGTAGCTCGTTGTCAATCATCTTCATGAGCCCCTCTACACCGACGCGACAAAAGTCAAATTCCGCCTAAACACTGCTCAAGCGAGCCTCCAAATCCGCAAACTGGGCGTTTACACGTCGATGCAACTCTGCAAATACACCACAAGTTTAAAAACGCAGACTTCAGCTACAAGACCAAAGCAAGCACCAGTCGGTCGTACTTTTATACTCACCGACTGCTTCATCGGTTTTCTTCTTCGCCACCACGACGACAGCCTCAGCTTCAGCAGCTTTCTTCTTGGTGGAGGCGGCCTCGACTTTAGCCTTCACCCTGTTCTCCTTAGCCTCGCTAGCCTCAGCGAGCGCCAACTTCGCTGACTTCACCGACTGCTCCGCCAAAGCAGTCATCTCCAACTGCACCTTTATTGTTTAGCAATCTGTTTATGGAGTTAATTAGACAGACCGCATCAACATTACACTCAAAGCACATAGAAGGTACATGATAATTACCAAATGCCTAGATATCTAGCTGGGTGTGGAGGACTTCGACTTCGTTCTCGGACTCGGCCAGATGAGCCGTCAATTGTCGAACTCAGGCATTGAGAGCCTCCAAGTCCGTGCACCCGACCAGGCAATTTAGCACGCGCTGTAGTAAAAACAAAGTCAGTACCGCCAACTGAAGAACACCAAGAAGACGCAAGACTTCTGGACAACTTACGCAAGTAGCACGGCCGAGTCGGCTTAATGCGTAGTGGCATTCCTCCACCTCTCGCTGGACATCGTCAGCGACGGGCAGCCTCCCTACATCTCCTGCCCCTGCCACTCTAGCCGGTGAAGGGGGTACATCTGTCGCTTCCTCCACTAAGGGCTCAGCAGTCGGCTGAGCTAGAGGAATAGGTGCCGACGCCGACGCAGTTGGCGAACAAGGCGGCCCCGATGCGGCCACACCAGCGATCGGGGCAGCCACGATCACTGTCGAGAACACCACGTCGGTGTAGACCACCATGGTCGTGGCTGGCAGTACCACTTTCGCCGTTGTCTCGATCGGGGCTAGGGCTGGAGGAACAGTCGGATCCTTATCAACGGATCCGACCGCCGCCCCCATGCCAGTATCATCGATCGCCGACTGGTTGGCGTTGCTGACCGCCACCCCTACACTAGCATCACCGACCGTCAACTGGCTGACGTCATCGACCGCCCTCCCGGGAGCAGTATCGTCCCCATTGGGCGCCACCGACGGTGTCCTAACAAAATACCACGATTAAGACAGCCATGGGACAACCTTGCTTTAAAATCTTCAGGACGAGAAGACTTACCAGGCCGACTTCTGAAAAGCACCCATCTTCATCCGATGGTGCCGGACGAATGTGCTCCCCATTGGAGGCACTGGTCGAGGAGGTGGAGATGGCGATAACGATGAAGACGCCATCACCACCGCAGCACCACCGGGACCTCCCTCGGATGTCTCTGAGTCAACGTCGGCCTCTCCTCAAAACAAAGATGGCACCTTGGGCTTCCCCTTGGACATCACCATCGTGCGCAGCTTCTTTACCGCAGGAGGACAAACTTCCTTGTCCTTCCTCTTGGTCCCGACCTAGCCAACAGGCCAGGCGATGTCCTTCTGCCCGACTGCCTAGGGCTGCTCTGGCAAGGGTGCCAAGGAACAGAAGGCCTCCTGACCCTGCATTTTCACACAGTCAAATTCAACACGTGATATGGCAAACAACAATAAACCAACAAACACAGCAGACTGCAAAAGCCTTACCGTCGGTCGGGGATTGGTGAGCTTGTAAGACCTCGGGGCATCCTCATTGCCAATCATCATCTTAGCGGCGAAGAGGTCCCAAACTCGCTCTATGGCCTCCACCGCGGTCAGCGCCTCCGAGGTCTCACGGGAAGGGTCGTACCGAACCCCATACACGTACTCCGGCCGTGCCTGGCTCTTGCAGGGTTGAACGCGGCGGATCACAAAGTTGAGGACCACGACAACCCCCATCAGCTTCTGCTCTCGAAGCCTGGCGATCTCCCGGATATGCTTATCCACAGGACCTTGGTCGACTGAGTGGCAATGATCCGTCCAAGTCAACGCCACGGCAGGGAGCCGATCGATCTCTAGAGAGAGGGCTGGCTCGTGGTTCCCGACATAGAACCACCGAGAATGCCAAGATAGGCCTCACAGAGATTGATGAAGATAGAAATTTGAAGGATGGAGTTCGGGTTGATATTTACAAGGAAGATATCATAGTGATGGAGAAGACCGCAAAGAAAAGAATGAGCCGACAAGCCAAGCCCACGGTGGAAAAAAGATTCAAAAACCACCAACTCATTGGTGTTGGGAGTTAGAAATCTCTCACTGGCTGCCTCACGCCAGAGCAACAAGGCCTTCGTCGGGAGGATGCCGGCCTTCTCCAAGAGCTGGATGCACCGATCGGTGGAGATGGCCTTGTGGAACTCCTTCGAGCGGTCTACACTAGCATCGGTGGTCGCTATTGGCACGGTTGACGGTGGGACAAGAGGCTTCAGGTTGAACAAGCATCGCGCCTTGCGTTAGCACACCACGCACTGGCAATGGCGGCTGGATCGACAGGGAGCCAACGGAGAAAAGTGTGGATGCGAGGAAGACGAAGGATAGAGCTCGAAAGTAGACGAAATGGCTTGCGGCGAAAGGAACATGAAGGG
>KE373352.1:43933-64239 GCA_000418225.1 Zizania latifolia | reverse complement strand
GCCGCCGCCGCACACAAGGTACTGCTCGTCCGCCGTCATCGGCGCCGTCGGAGGCATCAAGAACTGGTGCTGGTGGTGGAGGTGGTGGTCATCGCGATCCATGCCAACTCCGTCGTTCGACTCGATCCTAGCTAGTTTGCGGTTTGCCATTCGTCCGTCTTCCGGCTCCCGGCCCGGGCGGCTTCTTTTATACCGGCGAGCTGCGTGACGTGTCCACGTCGGGAGTTTCGAACATATGGTCCTTGCGAGTTGCGATTGCGGATAAAGAAACCGCGGGGGCCACGGCGCCACGCACGGTGACACCGAGCAAAGCAGCTTTTCTTTCCCGCCGAGTGCCCGGAATCCGCCCGCGCCAAAAGCTGCGCCACTCTGCGCCACTGCCCTTCGATCTGGCCGCCTCGGGATCGACACCCAACACGTGGCTCCGCTGACGAGCACGAGTGCAAGACATTCTTCTCCTCTTCTTCCTCTCCCAGTTCCTTGTGGCCTACTGCTAATTGTTGGCTAGTAAGCCTCCGGTTTCTTTCCGTTTATTTCTCTCTCTAGCTCTCGCCATCTCGTGCAGGAGAATGACGGATTGCTACTGCTGGCTGCGGCAGCTCGGGCGTACGCACGTAGTAGAACTCTATATGATGCGTGTGTGCATGGATCGGTGGATGCACCAATGGTGACGGGAAGGTGTGCGCCGTGGTGTGCCGTTGCGTTTGTCCCGTTGCGCCGTGGCCCTTTTCGGCTTGATGCGTATAGTACATGGATACGTGATTGCCTACTACTACTTCACTTGTCTACCTGGTCTGATGAGCGCATGCTGGGGAGCAGGGATTATCTCGATGAATAATTATCAAACTACACGGACATGTTTGCTAGCCAGCAATCCTGACCTATCATGTGGAATGTACCATTATTACTGGATGCGATCACAGAGAGGAAAACAGTGGTTTGTTGTTTCACCCTCCTGGCCTCCTGTCCCGCCCGTGCGTACGTACGTGTTAGAGTTGATCAGGTAAGTTAAAAAGATGGTGATCCAATCTGTTGGACTACCTTTACCTGTTGTGTGTTGGAGGGGATAATCACGTATATGCTGCTTAATGGATTTGGCGATCGAACGAGCGAAGTTGACGAGTCGCAAACTCGCAATTACGTACGGTGGCGATCAATTCAAGCAACAGGCCAACTTGATAGCCCCACGAAAGCACACCCACGTCGATGATTATCGAAGACCCCCAACTTTCATTAAGGAAAGACAAAGTACAGAAGAGTTAGTTCAACCACCACGTCGACGATTAGCGAACCATTAATGAGGAGGCTAGCCTGTTAAGCTACAGTTGCGGGGGAATAGAGAAGTGTCAGTAGTAGCTCGTCCCGTCAAGAAACGTTGGCTAGCTAGGAGATGAATCTTTTGGGTGGCAGCGTCGGTGTCGCGCACGCGGTGCCGAGGCGCTCGGGGTGGACACACATCAGTAGCTGTCCGGGGGTCACACCACGATTAATCGCGGCAATAGCAACAGCCGCACAGCGACGACGGAGGAGAGGTGTGCAAGGTGAAGGAAACGGGAAAAACGGCCGGGACCAGCAGAGCCACCAGGCGGAGGAGGAGGGGGCAGCAGTGGAGCACGCGGGGCGCTGGGGCCCGAGCGTGGGGGACGTCGACGGCAGCGGCCGCGCAGCGGAGGACACATGGCGGCGGGCAGAGGCGGGTACTCGTGGCTGGTGCGCGCGTCGGCGTCGGGACGTCGTGGGGACGGGGAGGTCGGTCGAAAGCTCGCGGCCGCGGCCGCGTGGCCACTACTTCCGTTTGTTTTCGGCCACGCACGCTAGTTTTCGCGCTGCCGCAGCCGGCTCCTCGATCTGCTGCGTTGCCGCTCATCGGGGCTTCGCGCTTAGCAATGCGTAGATGACATATGGTCTGTTCTAATTTCTCTGTGGTCCTCGACAAAAAAATCAACGTGCACCTCAGCTTATCGCCCTCTTTCACATGGGTAAATAGCTCTATGAAGTTAACTAGAAAAGCCAATCGAGCTATTGAATGATCCAACAGCGCCTTCCTTATCGTGCTGTTGCTTGCCAAGGCCTACCATGGTGTTCACGGATCTTTCCTTTTTACCTTCGCGGCTTCACCGCTAGTACGCTACCAATAGGTTTTCTGGAGAAAGCTCGTTCGAGTTGAGATTAATCTACTATCACATTAAACGGGCCATGGTCGTCCAGCCAATGGAAGGAGTGAAGGACGCGCGTTTGCTAAGTGGTCAGTCCAGTTATCCTAGAAAGCATGCCCTTTGCAGAATTGCACTAAATCGCACTGATCATTAGAGTTTTGTAAGATTGTCATAGTTGATAAGTTGGCCCTACAAGATTGCTTGTGATATGCCCTCTCATTCCTCCGTTTGAGTTTGACCTCTTAACAATGGGGCAACTTTTCTAACCAAGGAGGCGTTGCGTATTAAAAAACATATCTCAAACTCGACTTGGAATTTGTAGTCCACACATTGTCCGAGAAGAATAGATCAGCAGAAACTTTTTTAGGTCGGGTGAATCAGGTTGAGGACATTCCCAATTCTTCGTCTCCGTTTCCTCTAGACTCGAAAACTCCGATATAAATAGCAACCAAAAACCATAGCGCCTCACCCCACAGCCACCTAGCCCACCTTCACCAGGCCACGTCCCACCCTGTAGCTGCCTCCCCTAGCAACCATCAATGCCTCGAGGATTTTTCCTCGACGAACACTCGTCAACCCAACTGGAGACAAGAACAAGAAAAAATTATCCCTGAGGCTAAGGACAGAGATGAAAATCTCATGAGATCCTCTCCTCATCAGGGAGGATATGCTCAGTAGGGAATGTCTCAGTTGTCATCCCTACTCCGCACACCCCTTGCTCTAAAATATATGAGAATTTGTCTGGCACCCTAAAACTATAAAACCTGGTATTTAACCTTGTGAATTTTTTTAGTTGATTTAAATTACTCCCTAAACGGTCCTAGTGAGTGATTTTAACTATGTGGTGTGAATCAATGATTTTTTTCAACTTCATAAACTAGTTAGACCACTAAACAAACAAGAAAAAAAAACAATATGAGTATATATAAAGAACGGATGATCAGCGTATGAAGATACGCTAGCTTAACAATATTTACGTTTGGTCTATTTTTTTATTAGTGGTATAGTTAACGAGCCAACGCAGCAAAATAATAAGGTAACGTACTGATATGGCAAAACCGTTGAATTAAAACGCCACAAAGCCAAAGGAACTCAACAAAACCACTCGTCACATAATTTGGACCAAACAGAAGTTCAATAGACTCTATGCCCTGTTTAATAGTTGGAGAAGCCAACTAGACAACCAGTTAAATTTCACAGGATATTTGGACTTTTTCAAAAAAAAAGAGACAATCTTAAACGTAAGTTCAATATTAATTCTTAGTTTTTCATTCGTGCATCTTTCAACTTATTCAAGCATCTGTTCACCTTGAGATTTACCCAATCCAAACTCCCAGTGCCAATTCAATAATTATTCTTTTTACTCTTAATCAAGCATCTGTTCAACTCAACGTTTACAAGTCGCCTAGTCGAACCTAGTCGCCATAGAACCGATCAGGCAACTAATCGTGATTAGTCGTCGATCAGACCGATTAGTCCATCTAGTCGGTCCTAGGGTTCTAGCTGAAAAGAATTACTCATCCGAGGAGGAAGAGCTCATCTTGAGTCTTGACGACCGGAGGACTGGAACAGGCACTGGAACATGAGCGCTGTGGACGGCTGGGCCTAGAGCACGCGGGCGCCGGAGCACGCGCACGTTGGCCGCCGAAGCACGCGCACGCCGCTGGAGACGAGACTGGCGGCACAAGGGAAGAGAGGAGTCTCTCATGTGCTAGTTGGGACTTGGGAGTGTTGAGATAACCCTAACAAGCCACATTGGTAGTCCATTAGGTTACCTTAAATCAATCTGGTTGTTCTGGTCGTCCAACACATCTAATCGGATGACTAATCATGACTAGTCGTCGACTAATCAGACGACCAGAAAGCTGGTCGATCTGATCGCATCAAAGCTCCTAGTCGGATCCAGAGTACCTACCAGGCCGATTAATCGCGATTAATCAAACGATTTGTAAGCACTAGTTCAACTTTCGATTTACCAAATCCAAACTCCCAGTGCCAATTCAATACCTCGACTCATGTGCACAACTTATAAAGTAAAAAAGAGTGAATAACTCTCCTGTATGCAGAACCTTATGTTTGTTATGGAACTGCATATCCAAACATGTATGCAAGCAGAATTCATAGGATAAGGTTAGAGATGACAACGGGTAAAATACTAGTGGGTACTATCTGTCTAAACCTATATCCGACTAGCAAAATTCATACCCATACCTGAACCCGTACCCGCTCACGGATATAAAATCTTTTCTATACCCGTACCCGCACGAGTAATGGATATCCATCGGGTATCCATACCCGAGAAAAAAAAATACAATACCCGCATCACCGGCCAGCCGCCAACGGCGCTACGGCGAGAAGAGGGAGATGATGGGAGGAAGGAGGCCGAGACGGCTATGGCATCAAGAGGAGGGAGACGGCTGGCGGTGAGTGGGACGTGGTGGTGCAGGAGCGAAGGGCGGCGTGCCACTGAAGGACGACTGGACGAAGCGATACCACACCGGAGAGCCGGGCGACGGAACGGGACTGTCGACGGCGTCGCACCGAAGGATGACGACGCACCATGCACTGCAAAACAGAGGGATGGAGAACACCTAGGCACACCGTGCACTGGACTCACTGAAGAACGATGGTCATGCCTCCCTAAGGAATGGCGTGGCGTGGAGATTGCAAAGAAAAGAGAGTGGCGGCGTGAATTGGAAAGAAAAGGCAAGGGAAAACCTAGGGTTAGGGTTTATATATTACTAGTTAACTGTGGGCTTCTTGTGGACTTTTCAGAAATATGACCCATTTAGTTATATATCCGGATATACGGGTAAAGGGGTATAAGTAGTAGTTTCTCATACCCGTATCCATTTACTCGACGAGTATAACTTTTTTTCATTTATATATCCATGAATATTAATTTTTCTCCATACCCGTCCCCTAATAGAGTACCCACGGGTAATCGGGTATCGAGTACCCATTGCTACCCCTAGATAAGGTAAGGTGTGGAATAAATGATTAGAACTTACAACTCAAAAGAAGGCCCAAACTGACCATGGCCTCCCAGGCAACCGGAAGCAATCCACCGAAGCTCTCAGCTTGGAAAGAGATGACTGGAAAAGGTTAATACTCTAGAAGATAGCAGCAAAAACAAGATAAATTAAAAGAATCAAGGTATGCTCCTATAATCACTCTAATATACAGAAACATCACAACATTGTCCAGTCCAAATTCTCGAGGTCTGCACATTCTGAACCCACTCACACACCCCATTAGCAAGTAACGATATATAGACAACTCAAAAAATCAGTTGTTCGAAGTGGAAACAGAAAATACAGTGCCTCAAAAACTCGAAGTTCAACAACAGCACTTAAACAGATCGTCTGCTTTGCCGGCCAATAAGCATGCATTGCTCTCGTAGCAGGGAGCAGAGTACCTGTCCCTTCACACGGCAAAGCTCGCCATCTATTCCACAGCCATTGTGGGTGTTTGCACCAGGTTTAAGCTTAACTGACTTCACCTGTGTCAACGGCAGATAAGGATTTAGAGACATAATTCTTACTAGAAGGGAATATTGTATGCAACGAAAAAAGAATATGTACCAGAGGATGCATCGATAAACTATTCACTATTGTCTTAATTTAGGTGAACTTTTAGTGGTCCATGACCAGAGCTGACATGAACGCATAGACACAAGCCCTCACAGCAGGTGTTGATCAGAACCAAAGTAGAGGTACAAACAACCAATCAATACTGCTATTGAAATAACAGAAGGTACAATGCACTGCAGATTGCTGCTCTTAAGAAACCAAGGTCTAAGAGGAAAAAAGGTGAAAACAGGTCCTGGAGATGCATATTGAGATATTCATGAGCATGCTTTTATACTAATTGGGAACCACCAAAACAGGATAGTTTCAATTGATACATGGGCGTTTATGATAATATTCTCAACAAAAAAGTGGGAAATAGATATTGGAAAAACCATGCCCACGTTATTTGCTTCAAACGTTATAAAAATATTTTTTCAGACACCCTAAGTAGTAAATGGCCACACACAGAATAGCTATTCAAAAAAATTACCAACAGCACTCAAATGAAAGGTCCTTGTCCGAAAGGCATAAACGCAAGAGGGTGACAAAAATTGCTTGACCAAAGAAGTTGCATACTACCTTCACATATTCCACATAAGGTAAAGAAAGATGGCGACCAAATTGCAGTAGTATGAAAAATTTCAACAACTTCCATCTACCCCTTCCACCAACTAAAAGTAAGTCCAAACTGTTGTCATCATGGTTGGCTTTTGGTGCAATAACCTGTGAACTCAAACTTTGCACTGTCTTGCATGAATGATTGCATACCAGGACACCAAGGAAGTGCCCTTTCCTGACTACCCATTTCTCATCCAAACTTGGCACAAGTTCCTCTGATGGACCAATTTCATTGTTTTCTGGTGGTCCAGGAAGTTCAATTGGGTTGTCAGCCTCCCAGGTTAGCTCCGTATCCCATTTTGGCACAGTATCCCACTTTGGTTCAGAGTCCCAAATAGGTCCTGGATCTGAAATTGTTGAGGAAATGTCCTCCTTGTCATGTACTGACGGGGCTGCCCAAGATAACCGTGTATCATTAGTAGTGACACCAACTGAATTTCTCTCGGTTCTTGTTTTGGACCTGGTTCTTGGCCAGTATGATGCATGATGTTGAGGGTGTAAAACTTCTTCTGGTTCTGAAACAATGTTACTTCTGCCCAGAGAAAGGCGCTTTGCTTTTGGATCAAGACCACGAACATACTCTGATGGTTCAGTGCTTGCCGCTGTGCTACCTGATGTATCAATGTCCCCTAGCGACATCCGACTTGGAGTCATGATAGAATCAATACTTGACAAACTGGAAGCTCGTGGGATTCCTTCTCTTTTTGATCGGCTGTGCATTACATTTGTATATACATCAGGCACAATACTGTCTTGTCCAGTATCTTTTCCATGCCCAGCCATCTCCTTTGACAAAGGAAGATACTCTAACTCGTAGAAATAGCTTGGCAGGCAAAAAAATTTCAGTACTCCAGCCACAAAATATCGAAGAGGACCAAATTTCTTTTGATATTTCTCAGAAAGTTCCAGGACTGCAGCAAAGTAATAATAGTTTTTCAGTTTAGTAACTTTTCAGTGCTACACTGCTACACTATGTTGACCACTACACTTGCAAGAGCAGTCAACCAAAAAAAGGAGACATTAGCAAACTTAACATTTAAGAATACAGTAAGATCTTGAAAGGCATTAAGAATATAGTTGAGAGAAAGAATGATGCACCACTTGTTTGGAGAACTTCAGGTCATATGTAAAAGTAAAGAAAGGAAATTAAATGCACTAAAGCAAGCTTAGCAAGATACTACTTCCGTTCTCAAATAGATGGCGTTTTGAACATCAACACAGTCTCCAATGCAAATATCTCTACGCTACTATTTATAATTAGATTTTTATAAAAGTATTAAAAATATAACTACATGAAAGTATTTTTCATGAAAAATCTACTAGTATCATTTTCACATATCAAATCCTAATATTTTTTAATCTATTAATGATTTAATATTTTGAGGTTTGATTGCACACATTATAGGCCATCATCCTTTTGAGAATGGAGGTAGTAATTTATAGGTTGCCAATTTGCACACAATGATGAAAGTATAACAACAGATGATTTGCTCTAGTGCAGCTGTGTGGGTGAGCAACTGAGCATGCATAATATTAAGTGTTTAGTGTGAGTAAGGATAAGTAGTCAAGGTGGCCTAGTTTTGGGCAAAGCAAAAGTGGTAACAATTATAATATCCTGAAAAGTGAAAACAATTTTAACAGCTAGAAGTCTACCATTGCTCCAGTACAACTCATGAAGGCTGAAGTCCCCAAAATAGAAAAAAAACAAAAATGACAATGCAAAATATAAGAATTTGGGGGATTTAATTGGTGTGCAACTTTTGTGGCCTTAGGATATCGACGCATACAGTATACACGAGCACAGAAAAATTATATTGAGTAGCAAATGTCATGTACAAGAAGTTACCATCACTAACAAAACCATAGTATGAAACAGTTGTGCCAAAGTGTATTATCCCAGATTGTATCCACTCAACAGCCAAGATGTCTAGGGCTGTAAAGCCACCCTGTTACCAAGAAACAGTCCTTATGAGAAAAGATTGAAGTGATAATCTAATTTTAGACAGAGTTAAGTGAAAAGCCATAACAGTAATGTAGAAAATATTATATTCCTGTAAAAGGAAGTCATGACAAATACCTATCGTAAATTACACTGATAAGTATACCTTAACAATTAACAATGATGCTGAAATGGGATCTTTAACACCCAAAACAGTCCAAACAAGTGAATTGTCAGATCCTGCTGGGATTATTCCAACTGGAATTGATACAGCTTCTGCTCTATCACTTCTACTGAGTAGACCGTTGAACACCTGCAAAACTATAAATGTTCAGCTAGCATATAAGCTAGAAAATCTCATTAAATCATAATATGATCATCAAGGGCAAACCTCATTTACAATTCCATCGCCACCAACACACACAATTCCTACAAAACATTTTTAAGCCATCATCAATACGACCTGTTGAAATGGTTGCACTGTCTCAGTGTACATAAACTACTTAGCTATGTCTGTGCAGTTTATACCATCAGGGAATGTGTTCAGATCAAATGTAGATGCAAGAGATTTAGCATGACCAGCATGAGTAGTTTTAACTACTTCCATGTGAAAGCCTGCAAGCTACATCAGATGACAGAAAATTAGTAGCTGGAAATAAACAATATACAAATTTATGCTGGTAAGCATGCAGACTTAGAACAGGATAATAAATGAAAATTTATCAAGTTGTGAAATATGCATGGATAAAGCCAATCAAAATAATCCATTAGCAAATATCTAAAAGGACAGGACGTGGGCAAGTCAGCTTATGCAAATATCTTCTAAGTGATCCTAAAGAGAACAGAATATCAGATTCTGATAAAAAAAAGTACATCTCATATGAGGCCTATATGTTAACTCTGTTTATGCACTTTCCAATAAAAGGTGAATTACAGTTTTAGTCTGTGTAAATTGAAACTGTAAAGTGTAAAATTTGCAACTTTACAGTCTGTGCAGCCAGGGGAGGTGGTTAAGCCATCTCGCCTACCTGTTGGTTAATAAATTTTACCCAGCTTTATGTCCAGCTCTGTTGCTGTATTCACAGTTGAATCTCTTACTACTATTGTATCACATGGAGGCCCATGAGTAAAAGTTTTGTAGATGGGAGATTGGATCATATACTAAAGCAGAAGGAATGTATGATGTCCAACATGTCTAAATTGGTAGAGCAAAAGAAGCATAAATCTAAAATCAGCGTGTTCAGGTTGGAACTAAACATCCATTACAAAGGAACACAACACCCTCTTCATGAGTTATTGACTGATGGAACTAAAAATTCATTACCAAGAAACTGAAATATTTCAACAATTACTTTTTAGATGGCACTATAGAACCTCTGTGGTCAAACAATCTATATGTTGACCATCAATATGTTTGGAAGTATCTAGATCTCCTATAAGAAAACTATATCACTAGATTGCATTAGAAATACTCTCATAAAATTATATAAATAATTAAATATTAATTTGTAATAATATTAAGCGCTACAGAGTTGAATTTAAAGCTACACATCATAGACCAATAATATCACAAAGAAAAAAGGGGGTACTATTCTATTCTCCACGAGACTAAACACCTAATGGTTAAAAAGAAAATTCAATATGAATGTTTGTCACCAAATAGAATAATATGTACGTGCAGTTAGTCAAACTATCTGCTTCTTACTGCAGCGCAGAAAGTAGAAACTTGCATTATGAGAACATCAAAAGGTACCTTAAATATAGGTTCTGCTTTGTCATGGAAAACTTTACATGATCTACCATGTCCAGATCGAGGGTTCAATATGACAAGTATCCTTGGTGGAGTTTTACATTTGATGGGTGAGTGATCAAATACACTGAAGGGATCATCAGGATCTTGCTTGGTACTGGATGTTGCAGGATTAGGTAGTAAATTAACATATATGTGCTGTTCGGCAAAGCAAGTTACCCACGAAATGGCCTCCTCTATGGTAGAGGCTATAAACCGGAGGTCCTTCCGTATTCTCTGTGTCTTTCCAAAAAAAGACTTCTTAGAAGGGTATGCATGCACAATAAAATGTTGGATTCTAGAACCATATGATACCTGCCAACATAAAAACAAATCATCAAATATCACTGGAATGTCCAAGTGGACAAGATAGCAATAGAATTATAGTAGCATATCTTTGTCTCTGAAACTTACAGAGACGACATCCTCAAGACTGAGTACAGAGGAACCCCATATTAGGGCTTTACTTGTGAGTCTTACATCAGTTGTAACACCTTTCCCATTTGCTGAAATTTGATCTCCTGTGATTCTATTTTTCTTGTCAAAAAATAGTTTTCCAGCAAAAATTTCATAACCTACAAAATTAGACTTCTCATCGACCACATCATTTTTTTGCTCATTATTTTTTGATTTCTTGGAATCTTTATTGTCAAAAACCAAGTGCTTCTGTCTCAAAGATTTTGATTTGCCCTTTTTCTCTGGAAATACAGTTGGTGAAGATTGTTGTCCAGCTGACTTTTGAGAACGCCGACTACCAGAGCGGCGACTGGATTTCTGGGATGAGCTTCTGGAAGTCGGATTTTCTAGATCAGGTACTTCCATCTCTTTTCTTTTAAACAGAACTTAAGAGCATCAGTATGGGCAAGGAATTTGAAACGACCTCATAGATGTATGAGATCATGGCACCAATGACATGTTAAAGTTGCTAATAACTAAATTATAACCTGCAACCAAAGGAAAACAGAACAGCTATAAGGTGCACCACTTGTTGACCAAAGTAAGGAAGTGTTCTGACAAAATAAGCACTTTTATGCTTCATCCTCACAGATAAATAAGAAGGTAGCCACAAAAGGCTAGCACCTCAAGAGCTTGGGTCTAGAAAAAGGGCTCCTCAGAAGGTTGTCATACTAAAAGTCTGAAACACTTCTCCAGCAAATAAAATTTGATAAATATTGAAATATTTATATTGTTATTTCCTATCAAGAGTACCTCATGTTTAAATATGTACGAGAAAACCTTGTAAAAATTCTAACAAATTAACTTCTATTCCATATTTAACTGTGCGCATGACTATTTGGAACATCGTATCAACTTCTAACAATTGTATTCTTGTGCCAAGCACTTGAAACGTTACACTAAGCTTTACAGTTGACAATTGTTAGAAGCTGACACGATGTGTTACCAATGCCGTACTCTAAGAATATGGCATTAAGATGAATCATCACATAGGCTACGGTGCAAGAATTCACTTACCTTCTTTTAGAAGGAATTATTTGCTTAGCTGGACACCTACAGGAAGTAAATTATCTCACAAATTCATCGGTTCAGTCCCCAAATATACTTTTCAATTCCATAATAGCATACAGCTAAACTATAAGCAAATAAATGCTTACAGCAACCAGTTCCCAACATATGCAAGTATTAAGTAGACTGTATGAGCAGAGCACTACCAAGTTGCATGCTTCAATAAACTGTCAGGCATCGCAATCAATTGATGGATAGCTAAACATAGAGGACAGTAATTCTAGTGTAGTATACTGCAAAGTTCACCAACGAGAAACAGATCTCCACGGCTACAAATAATAAAACACGTTTCAATGTGTATATGGAAGTCATTTTTTATTTCATGAGGAGATACGCAAGCACAAAAATGGAAGGTCTTAGCGCCTGGATTAGCAACTACGAACTACGGGCACCAGATCACGCTAAGCATAATTTCAAATGCCAAGCGCCCGGCACATCAAGCCGCTAATCACCAGGGCAATCAATCACCTACCTACCGCACCAAACACACAGATTGAACCGCACGAAGAGCATCAAGCGGATCGAAGCCACCAACGATACGTACCGAATTAAGCTTCACAGTCCCCAGACACGATCGGATCGGGAGACGGAACCACCTGGGGGCGAAGCCGCGCCGCGTCCCCCAAACCGGCAGCAGATCGAACGGGGGGAGGTAGGCCTCCGGACTCCCGCGGCCCTGTCCCGGGAGGGCGGCCGGCCGGCGCGAGCTCTCGCGGTCGCGGGGCGCGGGGGGCAGGAGGAGATGGTGCCACCCGAGAGGCGGTGGCGGTGGCGGCGGCTGGGGGGAGGAGGAGGAGGAGGGGGACGCGGACGCGGACGCGGCGGTGAGGGCTGATTGGATGGGGCGGACGGGTGGGTGGTTCGGTGGGTTTTGGTGCGTGCGGAGGAGGAAAAACTGGCGTGGCGGACACGAGGCGGCGTTGTTCCGGGGGAAAGAGACGGTGAGGGCTGTGCTGGCTGTTGTTGAGGAGGGCAGGAGGCCAGGGGAAAGAGACGGTGCCGCCGTTCGCTTTGCTCTTCTACTCTTGGCCCTCCGCCGCACTGGTATTCCTGTTTTGGAGGCCTGGGTTGGCTTTTGATCGTTCGCATGCCCATTGGAGCCAGCGGCCAGCCCGGAAAAGCGATGGTGGTTGAGATGCTCATCACGTCCCCGTTTCCTATGGTTACTGATTACGATCATTCTGGATTTTGTTTTTTTAAGTGGTGAATCAAGATTTATCTGTAAAATTATCTTGTCATTTTAACCCTATCTTTTTAGATTACATTATATACCGTGTTGTATGTTATGAAATCATATAAATATAAATGTAAACGAGCAGACAATATGAACTATAATATCGGTGACCAGAATACTAACGTGGTGGCTAGAGGGGACATGGTGACCAAAACCCTAACATGCGGAGACACTCCTCGAGACCACCTGATGAGGATGAGGTCAGCTGTGGATGCGCGTAAGGGATATACCCTAATACCCAAGCAAGTAGTTTTAAAAAAATCATGTTTATATTTTGTTCGCATAATTCTCTTAAGAAGCAACATTTTCATTTTCAGTAATTCTCCTCTCCAATACAAAAATACGAATACTTAACCCTGATTTACTCGAGACGCCACCCGGTTTTTATTGCTAAATCGGTCCCCAGAAAGTCCTAACTACTGACCAGGTGATGAGCTGACATGCAAGATTTTGTGAGTGGGCACCGACAGGTTGACCACTTTGTTCGTGGATACTGCATAGGATATAGAGCAAATCCTCATGGGACCATATGAGATTTCAGTTAGCTAACAGGTTGTATCTGGTACGGAGCAGAAGTTTGTGCTTCCAATTAACCAAACATTCACGGTTGAGGTTTGAAATGTTCAGTTCATGTCTTTGGTTGGATCCGGTCCAACTTGGCTAGTTCATTTTTAGTCTAAAAAGGTGGTCGTCATGAGGTTTGGTACACGTCCTCAATACTTTAAACGGCTAAGACCTTCGAGAAAACGGTCCTTCAACAGAAATTCAGAGTTTTTTGCTGAATGCCCTGCGACTTTATTTAGCTCACTTGGTTCATTCCAGTCTTGTCTCTTTACAGTTTGTCGGTTAAAGGAAATGGTTTTAGTTCCTTGTAAAGAATGATTGGAAATAACAAAGGATTCCAGCTAGATCTCACCTATGATGAAGGTAGGATATTCTTATATGATGTAGTTGGAACTGTTCTTCTCTGATGTATTAATCAACATTCTTTGTTTTCCCCACAAACGAATATTACATTTGGAAGCAAACATAAGATCATAGTTAGCTCTATGCCTGTATATATATCACAGCTAGTGAGCATTTTGTTGCTGAAAAATGAGATTAGCCCGTCAATGAAAAATGACTTGAGTACTAGTCCAAAGTTCCAGGCTTTCCAAATGGCATACAAATATGATTAGAGGGTATGGAATTTTTTCATAAATAATATTTATTTTTTAAAATTACAATTCTGGATAGCGTTGTCGAGAAATATAAAACTAGACATGAACTGCTTTGTCTACATGAAAAAATTGCTCTCGGAAAAAATGCTGGCAGAGACTTATATCGACATTTGAAATGTCGAATGTCGACAGAGTTTTTATCGATATTTTAGAGTTTCTGTTAACATTTCAAATATCGACAGAGTTCTAGTTTTACAATTTTTTGAAGACGCTTTTTCAAAATTGCAATTTAAAAAAATAAATATTATTTATAAAAAAAATCGAGGGTATGGCCCATCACAATTGGGCTTACTTTCTCAGCTCATAAGGTTTTCTGCTCACAAGATTTCTCTCCTCTTCGCGATTATCATCAGCCCAAGCTAACATCACCTAGGGGTTAGGGGCCCGCACGGCCCAATTTATTTGGGCCGAAAAAAATGCATAGTGTAAACATCCCAAGAAGTACAGAACAGGCACTCGTATAGTTTCATTTCATCCTCATCGCTAACGCAAAATATAGACAGCTCAATTGATCTTTTTTGGGCACCGGATCAGGGCTCACGAGCTGCTGAGTCGTGACGCCCAAAATTGGATTCTTCTTCTGTCAGAAGCCTGCTTAGAGCATCAACATTGCTGGATAAACGCGTCAGGCATTGATGTGATTTATGTCCACTTCTTTTTCTCCAACTCCGCGATAACTTTACAGTACAAAGCTGTCAATCTTTCTCTCAGAATTCAGAAAAGCAGCAGCTATCTTCCTTCAGAAGTAGCTGTGCTAGTGATAACCATAACGTCAAATGGTTTTCAGGTTTTACAGAGCAAGCGCAAAAACTGATCATTTGCTGCCAGGACCACGCTCTGCAGACTGCAATGTAGCAGCAAGTGGTGCACTTCAGGAACAAAATGCTCGATCGCTGTCTCTGCAACATCGACAAGGATATGTCATGTGTCGATGTACGTCTACACCATCTCCTTAAACCATTTCACTACTACTGATGTACTGATACCTACCATTACCCTCGCAGTTGGTGTTGTGTATGAATCACGAGTCGTTTTCTTTTTCGTGTAAAGAATCTGGCACTACGAGGCGCAAGTTCTGCTTTGGTTCCTCCTATCGAACGAGACCAGCAAAGCAGAGATGCTTGGGGATATCAGGGATGCCTTTTTGGGCATCCTTCGAATTGGATCTCCGAAAGAAGCCTACTAAGCTTACAGCGATGGCGACACAAGCCTCTTGGTCATTAGATTCTGATACCATATTAAGTCGTATGTATTAATCAGTTCAATCTAAAAATTTAAGTTTATAAAAAAAGACAGACAATTTATTTTATATTCTAATACTTTTTATATTCATTCACACATCTGATCCAGTGATCGATCTGCACTCTGCAGCCACAGCTGCAGCTTGCCTGCCTACCTGCCTGCGCGGTGTCATCCCTTCATGTATTATACTATCTCTCCCAGTGGTATCTTGGATGGCTACTAGCAGCTGCCAGTGTATCTTGGATGGCTTGATTAGTGCGGCCGGCGGCGGCGCGGCGTGCGCGCGACGACAAATAATCTCGTGGACAGGAGACGGGGGCGTGGTGGTCCTGTGTAATTCCGCCTGCATCATGCGTCTACACGCATATGCGCATGTACATCAGTACAATACATACGTATCTGTATCTCTCACCCTGGACTAGTACAGCTTGCAGAGGCGAAATGCAGGGGAGTACGTACTTACTACTGGCTACTGCTACGATCGATCGAGTATCATGGTAATCATAATGCACAGAGTGGCGTCTTTACACATGGGATCGATGGGCACATGGTTATATTCCTCGGAAGGATCCATCTATCTTTTCAAGAAAGCAAACGCTCCTGCTCTTCGGTCGATCATGAGCTTAGCTTGTGACAGGTCGATCGATGGATGTGATTGTTGTTAAGGTATTAATTCCCCCGTAGGAATTCCACCCGTATGTTTGTGTCCAACACAGTGCACGCGGTAGTGTCCGTGGTGAGGTTCGTTCGCTCGCGCGCATTGCGTCGAGGGACCACGCCGCGCGCGAGCGCGACATCATGTGACAGTGACGCTACACGCGTGAACAGTAGTATCTTTCCCCCAGCTCATTTGCCCTGGAGATGTCATGTGGGGGTACGTGCACCGCATTTTGGTAGAATGATATATCGTGCAACCGTATGCGTCGGTAACTCCGGTTTTACGATGGCACGGCATCAACCGATCGCGATTTTACGTCACGTCACTGCCACTGCCCGCCAGGACGAGTGGATGACTGGATCGGTGGAGATCGGTCGCTTGGCTCGGAGCAGTGGAGCTCAGTACGTCTCGTCAACTCCAGAGTTATGGGCGATGACTCTGCTTCTACCATGCTCGGCCGATCGACCGGCTCGTCCACCAATGCAGGCCTGGGCCGAGCAACGAGGACGGCCATGACTCGGAATCGTACATTCGTACGTGCACTCCTCTTGTCATGCACTGTACTAGCTAGTAAGAACCAGTTGCAAGCTTGCAACAGAGCACGGGACCTGTCCTGGCCTGGTCAGCTTGTCGGACTCGAGACCCTGAATTACCCCACCCCCTGTGATCAAGCAGCAATCTGCGCTGAAGTGTTTCCCCTTTTCACTCACATCAGCTGGTGCCTGCCGGTGCCGGAAAAGAATCATGGACGACTTTGGAGCGGCGTACAGTACTCACACCGACACGCACAATGGCACAAATGCTCTGTGGCAACGGTCGAATTAGGCGTGCACGATTCAAAGCATGTCGCGCGTGGCTTGGGCACTTGGCGCGTCGCGTCTAGACACGTCTATGAGCTAGCTTGATTGCCTAGGAGCCGCACGAGGGGCAACGCACATGACGAGGTATTGGCGAGGCCCTCGGCGTGCCGGCTTTACCCCGCGGTACTACTGTCTGGCCATTTGCACGATACTTTATCTGCCCTCGCCACCTGGGCGCCCATCGATCAGCCGACACGCATGAACCTCCACGACGCTTCGTCTATACTCCCTCCCATCCCGCGCCACACCGGAGAAGAACCATCTCTACGGCGAGCTACCAGAGATCAAATCTCGCACCATGCAATGCAACGACGGTTTGCGCCGCACAGCCGTGGTCGATGTGTAACGCAAATTGCTCAGTAAAAGGGGACGAGCTAACTCGCTCGCTCGCTCGCTCGGGCATCGCGGGGAACAGGGCAACATGCGTGCCGGTGTGCAGTCTGTGCGTCCGTCCGTTTAGACGCACAACGAAGCCGTCCTTTTGCGGAAAGCAAGCAACCGCTTTTGCGACGCGCGCGCACCCAAGTACACAGCGTCGCCGCGCGCCGGGCTGGCCGGTTAAGAAACCGAACAAGATCGAGCTAGCAGGATCATGTGCCCGCATGAGGGCGAGCCGAGTACGTAAAAGCCAATTAACATGATAGCCCCGTCGATCTGTAGATAGAAACGAGCTCGCGCAAGTTGCGTTTTGTTAGTTTCGGACACCGCACATCCCTTCGGCTGCCAGCCTGCCACGAGCTCAAGCCCAGGCTCTGAAAATTTTACTCCCACTACGACACATAAGTGTACTCTCCAGGACCATTATTTGTGTTGTTTACACTCCAACGTGGGTTCAGGTGGCCAGTTAAACGCAATAGAATAATGGCAACTCCGATTTGTCAGAGCCTGTTTCTAGGCATCCTGATGCGATCCGCCTGCGCATAAAGAAAGAACGAGAAGCGATCGAACTAGGGAGCAGACTCGAAAGGCAGAAAAAGAAAAAGACCACCACCAGGCACCAGCAGCAGCATGCAGCATAGTAGCGGTACATGGTCCCTTGACTCCCTTCGATCGAACCGGAGATGGCACGACTCGTCACTCATGTACAGGAGAGCACAAACCACGCACAACGGAGAATCATATGCCTGACTTCTTAGTTAATACTACAATATTTATGCATGTGTCATGGGATCGGATCACATTACTTGTTGAGAATAATCGGCATCAGGCTTGCATAGTTATGTAGTTATTTATCTCATCGGTATCTTGTAAATGATTGGCCTAGCCAACAACTAAACCGAACTAATTATTCTTCAGATCTTTATTAACCTTCAATGAAGAAAATCTATAGCATCAATGGCATCATACATGCATCGTTGTTACAGCTGGTAAATAAAGCTTCACAGGCTGTTCGAGCATCCAAAAGCTATAATTGTTCCTAGCTAGAATCATTTGTTCAAGAATCACGATAGCTACGTTTGAACTGTTTGCTCCTGGTACAATACGGCATCTGTTGATATGTATTTCGGTATTTTAGAATGGTCTGCAAGAAAAATTTTAGGCGATTATTTCTTCGGTGCTTTTACTACAGCAACAGGCAAAAATGTCGTCCATGCTGCAAAATTTAGAAGGAAATTAAAAAAATAACTGGAGGCTGGAAGCTACACTTGTTTAATTATTTGTGAGCTGTCAAAATAAGGCGACATATTACCGTTAGACCTATAAATATAAATAGTTCATATTAATTCGATATATCTTAAAATTTAATATAATCTCGTTTCACTGAATTAAGTAACCCTCGTTCTTTTTTAATCCGATGAAATTTTTGCAGAGTTTGCAGCATGGCAACGCATGGGCATGCTACCCTTATTGTCCGTTTTATTTTATTGTCTTGAGTTTTTTTCCTTCAAAGATATTTTCTCATTCCAACATTTTTTTAAAACAACTCACATAAGACAGTGTGAAGATATATATTAATATAGAATAAGAAAATACAAGAGAACTGCCCTGGAAGACAGTAATCAGGAAAAAACAAAAACACCCGGACGAGCAACACCCTGCCGCCCCCAAACTAGTCCAGCGTGTCACCACCAGCACCACTCCTGCAGATGGCAACATCAGCAGACGAAGACCACAAGTCCCGAAGACGACTACCACCAGACCGAGGAAGCACCCCACAACCGAGAAGAAAGACGGCCAAAGAAGAGAATGAGCTCTAAACACTACGGGAAACTACATCTTCGCTGAGTGTCAAAATCTTTGCCGAGTGCATTATTTCGGGCACTCGACGAAGATTGGTTTGCCGAGTGTTTTTAAAAAAACACTCGGCAAATAATTACACTCGGCGAAAAGAGGAGTTTGCCGAGTGCCTAATGAGAATGCACTCGGCAAACCCTATGACACTCGACAAAAACAAAAAAAATCGGTACTAATGGATGTCGGGAAGGCGTGTTTGGGCGGCAAAAAAAATCTAGGTTCGCCGAGTGTTTTTTAAAAAACACTGGGCAAACCTAAAAAAGCCATCATTTTATGTGAAAAAATATTTCCAGTCTATGTGATATTTACAACTTGGTTTAAGCTTGAAATTTTTCTACACTCACAATACAACATATCTTATTCCATGTAAAATTTTTGTATTTTTCTAGGTCTATTTGCTATTTTTAATTCATTAATTGTATTTCTAGGATTTAAATTGAAATAGGTGAAATTTGAACCGCATGTGCCTAAAATAATGAACCAAAAATTATAGAAAAATCATACTCATGTTTTTAAGTCCATTTTGAGTTCTTATCCACTAAATTGAAAGAAATTTTGAAAAATCTAGGTTACGACACTCGATCGGCAACGTGAAGCTTAATGATTTTTTAATTCTAAAAAAATCAAATGAAGTCTGAAAAACATGAGACCTATCATGGTGTTATGATATGATATATAGATACTGTGATAAAAAATTAAAAATATTTTGAGAAATTTGTCATGTATGATGTTAAGAAACCTGAAATACTCCGAGGAGGAATTAGGGTTTAGAGAAGGAATGTATTAGGTTTAAAAGCATATCGATGATTAAATCTTTGTTTGAACTTAAAAAAAAATTACAATCAAAATACAACATAACTTATCTCATGTAAAAATTTAGTATCTTTCTAGGTCAATTTACTGTTTTTAATCATTAAATGTGTTTATAGGATTTATATTGAAATAGGTCAAATTTGAACTGCAAGTACATGAAATAATGAACCAATATTTGTAGAAAAATCATATTCATGTTTTTGAGTTCATTTCTAGGCCTTAACCACTAAATTGAAAGAAATTTTAAAAAATCTAGGTTGCGACGCTAGATTGGCAACGTGGAGTTTAATGGTTTTTAATTCTAAAAAAATCAAATGAAGTCTGAAAACACAAAACTTATCATGGTATTATGATATGACACGTAGATGATGTGATAAAAATTTAAAAATATTTTGAGAAAGTTATCACGTAGGATGTTAAGAAATCGGAGATTATCTGAGGAGGAA
>KE373352.1:21585-36295 GCA_000418225.1 Zizania latifolia | reverse complement strand
TGCCCGACGGCGTTCCGCCTCAACGCGTGTCTCCGGTCAGCCGTCAGCGCCTGCTCTACTCTAAGTCTCCAACTCTCCAACCTGACTCCAGTAAATTGAGATGAAAAGATCTAGACAATTGACATCTTTTTTTCAAGTTTAATCAAATAAATCAACCTCAGAAACAGTAGAAACAGGAGGTAGTAACAATGGGCAAAGTAATCAATCTGTTGAAAATGTTTTACTTGATCAAAGTGTCATTGTTGCTGACCCTGGGCTACGGATACCAATTAAATAATTAGATGTAAACATTAGAGATGCCGCCAGAAGAGAGTACGTACTGTTGATTGATAAATAGCGACTAGTGAAGTTATAATTCTATGAAGATGTAATTGACTAATTATTTACTATGGTGCGTTAACCATTATTGTACTTTATTGTTAATTTTTTATTGAATTTTATTTTTTGTCTTGTTTTTTGGTTATATTTTGGTGTGTGCATTTTCGAGAGTAGATTTAGCTTAATTCTTAGTCCCAGACGTGCGGAGATCCTCGGCCACTGGAACTGCCTAACCTGACGAACCATGCAGCGATGCCTCCGATCCTGTGCATGAATGTGCGTCGATCTAGCCAGATAGAGTTAAAAATATGAGTACTTCAATTCATGGCGTGGAGATGATTCATGCATGCATTCCGTTACTGGCAGACGTAGGCGAGCTGAGGACATCCATCGTGGCACGACGCGCGCGTGGCGAGTAAACACAAGCGGCGCCGGCGTCCGGATCTTCTCGGGACGGAGGCCTTCGCCCGCGCGCGGACGTCGTGGCGATATATATCCATGCAACGCATGCGCAGGCAGCCGGTGCTCTATCTCCAAGCCACAAGCATTATCTCCAAGCAAACGAGGACTATAATTGCAGATGCGATCTATATCTCTCCATTTATCTATGTGATATCCCGGTCATTCTGTCTCCACCGCGCGGGCGGCTGGCCGGCGGCCTCGCGTCGCGCGCGTGGGAGCGTCCCAGCCGAACCCATGCACGCAACGCGCGCGCGCGCGCGCATGCGCGCCGCGCGAGGAGGGGGCGTGGGGTAAGTTAGCGCGGCGCGATGGCGATGTCAGCTCGGCGCCACGTTGATCGGCGGGAGCAGGATAGTATCCGGGTGAACCGAGCGAGAGTACGTGCGAGACCGCGCGCGTAGGCCTGCAGCCTAACTAGCTGCTCTTTTTTGGTTTCGCTACTGCTCAGCCTTCACGCATGCATGCCCACACCGTACTACCCTCCCTCTTTTGTCCCCATGCCCCGCCTCATAAATCTCCGCACGGGGTTATAAAAACACACAGCACGGCCCCTTGTAACAAACAGTGAGCTGAGCAAACACATACACGTACACGCGGTACATGTGTTGCAGTCAGTCAGTAATTCCATCGTTTGTCGTGGGGAGAGACGAGTACGTGAAGGCCGAAGAGTCGTCGTAGCAGAGGCCAGAGGGTAGAGACATCCACCAGCCCTTCCTTTTGTAGGCGCTTCATTACTCTCTCTCTCTATCCTCCGGCCTTCCCCCACCATCTTTCCTTCTTTCTTTCTCCCTTTGGACCCTTTCCAGTTGTCCACGCTCCAATCTTTTTCACCATCTCTCCCATCGATCCCCCGGCCTTCATCGGCCGTCCCTCCCTCGCCTTGGCCTCCCCTTCGGCCCTTCCCTACTTGTACCATCCCTTCTTTTACAATTGCTTCTTCCCCCTCCAATTCGACTACTACTACTCTTTCTCGCCGCCCACACCGGCCGCCACACTCGGTGTGTGGGAGGGAGAGGGGAAGAGGAGACAGGCTGGTGGCTAGCTAGATAGCTAGAATTGCCTACAATTCAGTACTGCTGCTTCCCCAATTTCTCTACTTGTTGCTTGTACAGCTCTACTAGAGGCAGGGAGGGAGCCAGGGCGGGCGGCTGCTATACGAGTTGTTGCCTTGCGAGCTCAGGTGGGCGTTCGGGGCGGAGAAAAAGAGGCGCGGTGCCGTGGGGGCACCCATGCAGCAGCACCAGGGTGGCGGCGGGTCCCAGTACGGGGCCGGCTCGCAGCCGCCGGACATGGGGCCGTTCTCGCCGACGACGCATGCTTCCGCGGCGCCTCTGCCGCTGAGCAGCCGGCCACCGCTGACGGCGGCGGCGTCACAGGCGCCGCAGCAGCCAAGGACGAGCTACGAGGAGCTGACCGGAGCTGGAGGCGCCGGCGGGTTCACCGACGACGACATGCTTGGAGACGCCGGCGGCAGCGGCGTCGGCGGTGACGGAGGGTCGGGAGCGTCCGGCAACCGGTGGCCGCGGGAGGAGACTCTGGCGCTTATCAGGATCCGGTCGGAGATGGACGCTACCTTCCGCGACGCCACCCTCAAGGGTCCCCTCTGGGAAGAGGTCTCCAGGTAAGAGAGAGAGAGAGACAGTGAGCATGCATGTGCGAGCCAGGAAGAGAGAGAGAGAGAGAGAGTTGTAGAGAGAATCCAAACACATTCGGAGGTCGGAGCTGAGCAGCACAAGAATCATCCTCCGTTCCCCAGCCATAATTTTCCCTGCAGAAAGCGGCTAACGGTTTCGTGGAATTTAGCACTCGTCACACATGAAATGATGGCTTTTTATCCAGTTTCTGCCCCCAAAAATCTCCCAAATTTGCAATTTTTATCTCCTGGCTCACTCAGTCACTCTAATCAATCGCTTCTCGATTTCTGCGAGATGGGCGGACGCCCTGCGTAGGTATAGGATGGTGATAAGAATCTGGGCGCCTGGGGATCGTACCACGGTGTGAATGCTATCGCAGGCAGGCAGCTGCTACTGCTGCAGTGCTGCTGCCGCTGCAGTCTGCCACACTGTTTTTTGCTTTCATGCGTTCCAGTTTTGGGGAAAAGAAGGAAGGCAGCCTTTTTTCTCCCATCCCAATGCTGCCTCCTCTTAATTTTTTCACTCTAATTTTTTTCACTGCAATCAACTTCACATCGATCCCTAAAAAGACGAGATGGCCTAAGGCTGTGATTAACTAATCCCCTTCTGCATATGCCGCTCTCATCACCCTTGCCTCTTCGCCATTGTCCTTCCAATTATCTCCATCTCCTTGTCCTTTTCTTCCCAAGAGAAAAACCACACAGACGCAGGCGGCTATGCACTTGATACTAGTGCCCCTGCGTCAGATGCTTCTGCCCGTAGTAAGAGCTGCCATCATTTAATCCTCGTTATTTCAGGCGGCTGGCTGACAGGAAAGCTTGGTTCTTTGTCGCTCTCGTATGGTTTTCAGGAAGCTTGCGGAGTTGGGCTACAAGAGGAGCGCCAAGAAGTGCAAGGAGAAGTTTGAGAACATCCACAAGTACTACAAGCGCACCAAGGAAGGCCGCGCCGGGAGGCAGGACGGCAAGAGCTACCGCTTCTTCTCCGAGCTCGAGGCGTTGCATGCCGCCGCGGCGCCGCAGACACCGCAGCAGTTGCCGCAGGGCAGCAGCAACCCTGCCCCTTCGTTTCAAGCATTCGCGGCGGTGCCGGTTTCAGCGCCGTCGCAGATGAGCGGAATGCCGCCGCCACCGGGGCCGACCCAGCCGGCCCCAATATCTTCGGCGGCTCCGGCGGCGCCCCTGAAGCTGCCACCGCAGCCGCCCATCAACCTGCAAGGCCTCAGCTTCTCGTCGATGTCGGGGTCAGAGTCGGACGAGTCTGAAGATGATGAGATGACGGCGGAGACGGGGAGCAGTCAGGACCACCTGGGCAAGCGCAAGCGAGGCGCCGGCGGCAAAAAGTTGACGGCTTTCTTCGAGGGGCTCATCAAGCAAGTGGTCGACAGGCAGGAGAAGATGCAGCGGCGGCTTCTGGAGACTATGGAGAAGCGGGAGGCGGAGCGCACGGCACGGGAGGAGGCGTGGCGTAGACAGGAGGTGGCCCGCCTCAACCGTGAGCAGGAGCAGCTCGCGCAGGAGCGCGCCGCGGCGGCCTCCCGCGACGCCGCCATCATAGCCTTCCTCCAGCGCATCGGCGGGCAATCCGTACAGGTACCTCCCGTCGGCGCCGTGATCCAAATGCCCACACCGGTGCAGCTCCAGACGCCTCCGCCGGCCAAGCGACCTGCCAGACAGCACCAGCCACAGTCAACTCCGCCGCAGGCGCCAATCCCGGCCGCGCCCCTCCAGCAGCAACCGCCGCAGCCGCAGCACAAGGACACGGCACACCAGGAGGCAGTAACGGCGCGCCCCGCGCCACCGACGTCCGGCTCATCACTCGAGCTGGTGCCCGCCGCGGAGCAGCACGTCGAGAGCGGGCTAGGAGGAGGGGAGGGCGGGTCAGCGTCGTCGTCACGGTGGCCCAAGACGGAGGTGCACGCACTTATACAGATACGCATGGAGCTCGATATGCGCTACCAGGAGACGGGCCCTAAGGGCCCGCTCTGGGAGGACATCTCAGCCGGCATGCGGCGGCTGGGGTACAACCGGAGCTCGAAGCGGTGCAAGGAGAAGTGGGAGAACATCAACAAGTATTTCAAGAAGGTGAAGGAGAGCAACAAGAAGCGGCCCGAGGACTCCAAGACCTGCCCGTACTTCCAGCAGCTGGACGCCATCTACCGCAGGAAGCACCTCGCCGGCGCAGTAGCAACCACCTCGCTCGAGCAGCAGAACCCGAGCCGGCACGAGATAGAGGGGAAGAACATAAACGACAACGACAAGAGAAACAACGGCGCTCAGGCGCATACCAGCAACGGCGACACAGCGCCGACCACGGCCGCGTTTGCCGTCGACAGCGGCATGAAGAAGGTAATCTCAATTCTCGCACTGTACTTAACCCAACAAATTTGCACTTGTGTCTCGAGCTGAATGCCGGTTCCTTCGCAAGCTAACCGGATATGCGTTTGCCATGAAGCCAGAAGACACCGTGAGGGAGCTGAACGATATGCCGCCCCGGGAGTTCACAACCGACGAGACCGACAGCGACGACATGGGCGATGACTACACCGACGGCGAAGAAGGCGAGGACGAGGGCAAAATGCAGTACAGGATACAGTTCCAGAGGCCGAACCCGGGCGGCGCTAACAGCGCACCTGCACCCGCATCAACTCCGGCGACGGCGGCGCCAACCTCGACTCCGACGAGCACCTTCCTCGCCATGGTACAATAATGCACGCATCAACCAGTACGTACGCGTCCAGAGAAAAAAAAACACTCACAGCATCACCATCACCTCGTCTCACTCCATCACCACCGCCATCATCACACACGTACACCATGCATCACCCACGACTGTTCATGCTCATCTCACCTTGTAATTCTCCCGTGCCATTCCATTATTTATTGATTTCTTTGTGTAATAAGAGCCCGCTCTGATCTCCCCTTAACCCGAGGAATTAAGCAGAAGGGTTGGCGGAGGAGATGAGTCCGGGTAACTTATTTTATAGGTCATCTCGTCGTGTTAAACAAGAATTGTACATCGATGTAACAGTCTCTGGTGTCTCTGTTTTTTCTCCCTCCCCTCCGGCGACGGCGGTATACAAGTTATACAAGTTTGTATACGGGTATACAACAATTTACATACATTTCCAGCAACATGGAGCAGAGGTCAGAAGGTGTTTTGTTTCTCATCTTTTTACTTTTTTTGCCGTGGGGGAATTCTCTCTTTTTTGTAGAGTGTATAAACGTTGTTATTGTGTACGCTGTGCGGTCATTCGAGTATTCTGCTCCTTGTCTCTTCAAGGTAGAGATTTTTGTGTACAACAGCTTGGCTGTCTACTTGTCTTCCAACTAACTCTTAAGTAGCATCACGTGCATGCGCGCATCCCGAAATTTTAACTGACAGTAATTGTAGTAATTGTAAAGGAGCTCTCTCATCGATACATCCATTACCTTAACACTTAAGATTAATCTGAACCATTGATTTTAGTTAAGATTAAAGATACTTGGTGACCGGCAGATAATTAAAAAGTCAGCGCAAAAATTTGAAAATATGTGCAGAAAATTAGAAAGTTAGCATAGGAAATTTGAAAGTCCGCGCAGAAAAATCAAAGGTGATCTATTAAGAGGTAATAGGTCACCATCTTTAATCCTAGCCATTAGATCAAAATAAATGAACGGTCCATAATATTTCTGGTGTACCGTAAAATTTGCCTTGTAACGAACATATAAATATGATTTTAAGTAGATATACATATGTTTCTAAAATATGAATGATCAAAGCTTAGGCATGCAGCATGTACAATATCCCATGACAAATACTGTACTGGTAAACACTAGGGCATTAGTAAAAGTTAAATTTTAAGATACATCAAATTAGTAAAGACGATTTATTTTTATAATTTTAACGATCACATTAAAAAATTAATGTCTTACGTAATAGATCACCTCGATCTAACGATCATAATTTAAAAAGTCATCATCTTTTCTTCTAAGAGATAATATGTCACTTTGTTTTTTCTAACTAATAGCTAAAATTAATTCTATATCTTACCTCTTAAAGAAATAAAAGATGTATTATTGTAAAAGAGCCTAGTAAAAACTGTATGCATGTAAGAGAAAAATATGCTAAAAACACTAGGGAAGAATTCAACAAAGTTTGATAAAAATATTCCTGTCGTGGAATAAAATGAAACTTACTGAAATCAACGGTGTGAAAACGATGCCAGCAAATAGGCGATCAAAAATGTCTTCTACGAGAAGCAAGCTTGTGTAATTTTTTTCTCTGGAACAAGGACAGTGAGGCCCGATGTGATGTGCATGTCGGCACGTGTCACGCTGTCCCACGTGCCATTGCGGCGTGCAGTTTACACTTAGGCCCTGATAAACTCTATTAATTTGCCTCGGATGAGGGGCCAATTAATGGCCCTGATAAATGAACCTCGCACATGTCTTGCGAATTTATTAGACTGATATATATGAAAAAAATTGATGTGACAAAAAAATTAAAGAAAAGAGAATAGAAAAAGAAAGAAATTATGTTTAAAATAAGACATCATGTCGTCACAACATCTAAGACGAAGATAAAAAGTAATTGAATGGAATGCGGAGAGAGAAATAAGATAAATGTATAAAAAATCACTACATGCCCAGGTTAAGAAATGAGGGTTGAAATCTTGGTGTGTCTCACACCATCTAAGAAATTGTGATTAAGACTGCCCTAATGACACCATGCGCGAGCTCAAATCCATACATATACTAATTTAACGCTTTAAGTGAGCTCACATACGTTAATTAGGAATATCTAGTTGTTAATTAGACATCATAGCCGTACTTACTAGATGCAATTTACGTTATAAACCAATGTACCTTTTAGCTTTGTGAAGCCACTCTAATATCCATTTATTCTATTATATCTTTAACTAAATATAATTTAATATTTATTAATTAGTCGAACATAACTCAATTTTTATTAAACAAACATATTAAAATTACCAAAATATGAAAAAAAAAATATAAGACTCAGCCGTGAGTACAACTCGATATTTATAATTACCATTTCTGGAATTATTAAACTATAAAAAAATTATAATTACTATTTTAAATTAAGTATAACTCGATATTTATCAATTATAATTTTTGTAATTATTAACCAGAGTCCATAAAGGTTGGCGACGAGTCAAAATAAAAGACCAGAAGAGAGAGATTGTTCTCATGTGTAACCAAGCTGCAAGCCAGTAACACACAAGTATCTAAACAAATCGATCATGCAATTCTACCGGATTAGACAGCAAGGTGCAAACTGATCAGCGAGGCTAATCCACTCGCGCGCGGGTGGACTGGATATATATGTGTCATTTGGTACAACTTTAAATTTATTTATTTTTTTAAACTGATTCAACCTAGCTCTAAGAAATCTTGGATTTAGAATTGTGGATGGATTGAGATATTTAATCGAGTAATATAGTTTTTTTTTATTATAGACTGAAAATAAAATTTTAAATTATTTTATTGTACTATATAACTTTAGATCTAATATGAATCTTAGAGTCAGAGTTGTACATGAATTAACAACGCGCACGCGCAAGGCACCAGTACAAATCAACAAGGAACAGTGAAGAGAGGCCCGGGCTGCTTGCCTGTGAGCTCCGATTGGACCAGGAGCTGAGAGAATCCCAGAATCATTTGGAGGCGGAAAGTGACGGTAAATTGGTGGTAAGTGGCCGATAATGACCACCCAATGCGGCATCAACTGTTCACACTGAAGCGCTTGGTGTGAGATAAAATGATTTGTTAAGTCCTCGGCTGCTGCAGTAGCAACGTCGGCCGGCTCCAGGTTAAATTGGGACCATGGCACCCCACGAGAATAACCAGATCAGCATCTCGCCCATGGGACCCAATGTTGCTAAAAAAGTAAAAATCATGGAACCTTGTTGCTTTGCCGTTTGGACTAATCAATTTTGGTTGGATTTATGTTACCAATAATTTCTGAAGAATTTTACGTACGTGTTACCTCCTTGGGTTTCCTTTTCGAAAAGGGTGGTAGCAGCATTTACCAACAAAAAAAATTGTATATCTCACCAAAAAAATCTTGTACATACAATTGATTTGAATGTGTAGTACTTTATCAACGGTTTACAAAACCGTCCGTCAGCTGGTACATACGGTAACCAAACAGCTGTAACCAGTTCAGTACCACGGTTACCGATCTGTTCCATTTAGCAGTAGATATATTCGTCACTGTGTATATTAGTATATAGGAAGTAGCTAGGTCTGTACTACACAGTATTTCCTTCTGGATATATCACTGGGATGCGACATTGTTTACCTAACTAGTACTGTAAACTTAGCTCAGACATTTGTATTCTTCTCCTGTGGCACCACATACAAACCCTTGCCCACCTAACGATGGATCGATCTATCGCAAGCTAGGTGCCCTTAGTTGTCACATGCGTGCGCTAGCTCATCTATGCTAGGCTACACACGCCTACACATGAGGTTGTATCCATGTATGCATGTATGGATGCCACGGTATAATGCGCCCCCACCCTAGCTATACATGTCGTTTCAATCCATCCATCCATCCACCTTGCCAAATACCATGGTCGAACGCAGTAACAAGTAACAGATTACTCTAACAGTCTAACTGGTATATAGGTCCGTAATTTGGATAGAATCAAACGGGCGTAACCTCCATGATTATTTAATTTGCAGCTAATTAAAGTAGTGAGCTAACTGAGGGACAATTAAACCAGGAGGAGACTATACAATTGAATCATGGCCGGGGACTTACGGAAGCTAGAGGCTGCAGGAACACAATTTGCATGACTCCATGTTCTGTTGTCGATGATCATATCGTCGGTGGCCCTCACACCACGCCACCAGCTAACTAGCTAGTGCGCTCGCACGCACAGTCACGCACGGCACACAGTGCCTTACAACCCATGCATGCATGCTGCTTCACTTGGCTGTTGGCTCTAGTCTCCAGCAAGATAACTACTGGATAGCTTGCGACGCGTCGCACGCGTCACGCCCATCTACCTCGCTAGCTAGCTAGCCCCACACACCCAGCCCCAGGCAGTACAGCGCCGGTCGCATGGCCGAACCAAAAGCATTATATGCGCGCGTACGTCGCCCGTACGCTAGCGGCTAGCTGCGAGCCAGCTACTCACTCCTCTCAACCATAATTCCGGCCGGCCGCCGGCCGCCCCGCCCGGCGCATGATTTGATTCATGTACCGCCTCTCGACCGCGACCGAAAGAAACCGCGCGCGCGCGCGCCGGTAAAATCGCGGTTTGTCACCACGTACGCCCCGCGCGCGCGAGCGCGGCGTGCCGGCGTCCACGGCTGGTTCGCGTCGATCGCGTAGGGGAAGAGGCAGGAGGCCACTGGTAGCGCGGCCACAGCTAGCTATAGCCAGCTTGGGGGCCGGCCGCGCGAGTGCGGGCATAGGCGGGGCCGCGGGGACGCGCGTGCATGCCGCGTCACCCACTCGTCTCTCGTCGCGCCGGCCGATCCGTCGGTCCACCGATCACATGCGCGCGTAGCCGGATTTTCGCGAGCCTCGTCTCCGTTGCTCCCTGATATCTCCTGATGCTGCTCCCTCTTTTGTGTTGTTTACTGTTGTTGGGGGGAATAGATGGCCAAACAGGCGGCCCAACCTAGGCCCGTCAAAGCACGGCACGATTATTTGCTAAGCCGGGCTAAGTCTGTCTGTGGGCTAACTTAGCAGCCTTAGCACAACATGAGAGAGAATTAACCATGCCGTGCTAGCTCAAACAATATGTATGTATACATTATTACTAACGGCCTAAGTAGGCCGACTATTTAAACGGGCTATGCCTGGGCTGGCCGGCACGATGGGCCAATGAAACAGCCCAAGCACGGTACGGCGATATAGGTTGTGCTGGCACGGACCCAATTATGATCGTGTTGTGTTGTGTTTGGGTCAAACCAAAATTCCGTGCTTCGGACCGGTTCAACGGACCCATGCCTTTTGGCCAACTATAGTTGGGGGCTTATTCCTACTTAAGTAAAGGCTACCTAGCTAGCTAGCGTACATCTGATTCTCATATATGTATCAAATGTTTAAATACTATTCATGCAATTTGGATCTTTTAAAAAAGGGTCAATTTACGGTACTCCCATTATCTCCCTGGGAGATAATAGTTGAAACTAATCTGGACCGTTGATTAAGTATGTTTAAAATAATTAATTAAAAAGAAAAATGGGCTAATCGTCTTGATTATGGAAAGTAATCTGCATGTATGTTGATCGCACGAAAAGTTTATTGATTATTTTATTTTTTCTAGTGCATGCAATAATTAATCTGCTAGCATGTAAAAAAGGAATTAATTGCTGCATGTATGTGGACCCACACATATTAAAGAAAGATTATATGACCTATTATTTTCTAGAGGCAATAGGTCACCGATATTAAATTTGAACCATTAGATCGTACAGATTAGACGGTCCACAAAATTTAAGGACACCATAAAATTCTTCTTAAAAAATACCGTTTGTGCAAACAATGTGCTATCGTGGAGTACAGTGGAGTAGATCGATCAGATTTCGAGTTGCTTTAGAGACCGAAATTGAAGGTGCGCATAATCCAGAGCTCCAGACAGATGGATGTGGTTCGTAACTAGGGACAATTGTAAGGATATGGATGCCATTTTCGATTTTTCGGAGAGACAGAGAATCACCTCCCTAGCAATTATCGATCTCTCCCTTTTGTACCGTACAAATCCATTGAGATTATGAGAAGATGTTGTAACTTGGAAGTCAAAAAAATGGCCATTTGCCACTTCTAAGATGTTTACTTTGATTATGAATATGAGTTTAGGTAACAAAAATATAAAATCACTTCTTGAGGCTAGCAAGTTATAAATCTCTTGTTGTATGTAAGTTTAGGTTTAATACTGGAGTGGGCCAACTTGACCCTGAATAATGTACTATTTGGTTGCTTCATCACTACTCGAATTGCCTGTGACACTCCGGCACATCATCTGTTTACTTATCCCCAAGGCCCAAAAACAAAGCCGTGGGCTCCAGGTTACGTTACATGCCAGGATAATCATCCATGCAATGTGCTGCTCTATCTAGGTATATCTTCAAAGTGTTTTCTTTGATTTAAAAGAGACGGCTTTAGCAATTAGCATACACGAAAGCCCACCACCACGCGAACCTTTGTGAGTTGTGACATCATGCATGCACAAACAAGTACTAGAATTTAATTTACAGTTCGGATTTGGGGACAGGCCCACGCATGCCTCATCAGGTAGTTTTATAATTCTTACAAGTTACATCTCATCAGATGCAGATAGGCAGGCTAATAAACTAACGCCTCATGATCCGAGCTTAGCTTAGCTATCCCCTCCCCTTTTTACATCTGAGGGAGAGTGATGCTTTGATCCAAAGTGACCCTCACATGCGTGCATGCCTAGCTGCGGAAATTGGAGTTGCCTCGGCCACCGATATGAGTTGCTATCACCATGACAGCATAAGCAGCAGCAGGCAACTTCAGATTAGAAGGACGCTATAAAGAAAATGCCAGTGCATGCCTCCGTGGTTAATCTTTTCTTTCTTTCTTTCTCTCTCTCTTTCTTTCTTTCTTTCCCCTCACAGGCTTTATTCTTCTTTTAGTACAGCATGAGGTGTTTGTGACATTGATGATGCCTTGTATGAGCCCCTAGCAACATTGTAACTGGGAACTCAAGTTGGGAGAACTGAAGAACAATGTTAATTGTTCTCTCACTTTCAGTGTCAGTTAGGGCAACCACAACTGAGTTTTTTTAGGCAGCTGGTTGGGAGCTTGGAGACTTGGAGTGTTTAACTATCTAGTGATGTCAAGAGATTGGATCCGGGGTTCGTTTGAAGTGGACAGGTTTCCTTTGCCTTCTACGATTTCCTGTGTGTTCTGTCTATGCGTCAGCTTTTCAGAACATGCTCGTCCTTTGTCATGTTCGACATGTTGTCGCAGTGACTTTTTTGTGGTGATAAACAAGACTATGTAGTGCCACCGGCCAGATCAGTTACATCGACACCGTTGAACTTGAAGATTCACAGTCCAAGATAGTGACTCGTACCAATGAGATCTGTAATTCCAACTGATGTTTTAGGCCAGGAACTCGTCGACTCGGATCGATCATGTTTCTTATTCGATGTTACAACACAGGATGAACACCGAAACACTTCGTAGCTGTCCATAAACAGTGGGTCTGAACAGAAAACTTTGCGTCTGTTTCTTCAGAAGAGGAAATCAGAATAGAAGCGAACAAAGAAATAGCTCATTAGTCAAGAGTCGATCGAGAGTCCGCTAGGTTCCCCGAATCCGTCCTAGTTCACCATAACCTTGGAATATGTTTTAAGTTTCTTAGTTTAGGTCGTAGTAAGATTTGAGATTTGAAAAAAATCAGACAATGTTTCAATACAAAGTAAAAAATATTTCATCACATTGTCAAAAAAATATTTCATCACGTTGTAAAAAAAATAAAACAGATACAGCATTCAGCGACACTGTTTGCAACACCAAGAAACAACTACATGCAATACCCTTATTGTTATGTTTCGTAGTTAAAACTTAATGTTTATATATGAAAGTAAAATATTTTAACTTAGATTTGACTGTGTTTTGTTTTATGTATTTTACTGAAAAATTTTATTAACTAATGAATCATTGTTTGTTTATTGAGTGTAACATCGTCTGATTTATTTTTCAAAAATTAGGATGTCCGGACACTAGTTCGGTCTTTTAAGTTTCACTCTGCCTGGTCTGGGCTGCCGGCCTGCCTTTGGTTCGGAGAGCAAAAATCACAACGCTTTCTTAGGCTTTCGTTCGGACTTTCGGCTGGCTTTGTCGGATGTTTTGGTCTGGATGGGCTAGACTATGGTGAAGCCCATACGTAGCACCTAAGAATGTACAACTGTACAAGATCTTCTCGTTTTCTCTTGTTGCGGAATTATCTGCCATCTATCTACCCTATTATATAATTGATGAATTAAGAGAATGAATTGAGAGAGTGGACACATCACCCCTCTGATAAATCTCAGCCCTTCATTTTTAATCATCTACCATCAGGAAAATCTCAACCTTTTATCTTTATTCTATTAAAAAAATATTAAATATCAGCCATTCCTTTCAGCGTCTCAGCAAAATTATAAGAGATTATATCGATCTCCTTCCTCCCACATATTTTCATAATGACCAGTCAAGACTTTTCAGATTATCAAGATTATTCCTTTTATAAGATGTATATCTTTCCGTATAATAACTTTATATTTAAAGGACTTTCTTAGTGGATTGATATCTTTCCGTATAATAACCTTTCATTTAAAGAATTTTCCTTAGCGGATGGATATCATTCTGATTAAAGACCTTCCATGTAAAGAACTTTCTTTAGTGAGCTGATATATTTTCCTCTAATGACTTTTCTCATATTGAAATCTTTTCTTTTCGGTTTAATCTCTTTCTATCTAATGTGAGTGTTATGATCGGAATGTGGTTTCTTTCTATATGGATGAGTTCCTGATTTCCACAGTGTACACTATAAAAGGGGAGACCCGACCCAAGCAGAACACATCCTTTCTTCCTGCTCGGCAGTCCTACTCCCAAAACTATCCCGATCATTAGTTTCGCTGGAAGAACTTCGAAGGGCTGTCCAAGGACAGTATAGAAGGCATCCGGAGGGTCGATGCCATCTACCAATTGCTAGGAGATCTACATCAAACAAACAGAGAAGAACAACTACACTTTTCTCATCGTTTCTTTATTTCGGTTAGTTTAATGTCTTATTCCGCATAAAGGCTAATCATGAATAGGCTAAGAAATAAGCTAAAGTTTATATTTTTATAACATATTGATCTTCTCTCGATCCCTCCTGTCGTATCATTGCCGTCGTCCCCTCTTCCTCCCTCGCGCTGCTCCCTGTCCAGTGCAAGGTCACTGCCCGTGCAGACTGCAGACACCAAATCATGCAACCTGATGACTTGGACTGTAAGTAAATATTTTTCTTGTGCTTTTATTTGATTGTTTGAGAATATGACAGTTTGATTTGCGCCTATAATTGTTTTTTGATGCTGCTACAATCTTTCTAACTTCTAAATTAAAGTTCTAAAGAATCCAACTCCTAACTAATAATATAATTGTTTTTTAATTTTTACCGGTGCGTAGCACGGGTATAATACTAGTATATTATAATGTAAGTTTGCGTCTGCACGAGAACAAAAATGAAGTTAATTTATTTCTTGTGAAATCGGGATTTTAGCCATTATCTGGCATCCCTGCAGGAACTAATTTGAACTTGATAAGCTTTTCGA
>KE373352.1:1141-21400 GCA_000418225.1 Zizania latifolia | reverse complement strand
ATGCTTTCTTGTTAACTAATCCAATGTTTCTATGTACAAGTAAATCACAAGTATTAGGTAGAGCTCTATTTTTAAAACAAATAACGTGCAAATCAAACCAAGAAACGATCTCACCTCACAATTAAGTTAGTGTGTGCGTGTTCATCATCTATGCTTCATATTAAACAAACACTAACATTAACGATCAAATATAAAGCAATGATTGGTTCTTTCTTAATTCAAGACACTAATTATCCGACGGGATCTTGTATCCTGGATAATCTGGCCGGAGACTTGTATATCTTTGCGTGCTTCTGTGCCTACACGTATCTGTACCGCGTTGACGCATGAGTACCAGTATGTTTCATAAAAGCAAAACAAGTTTTTTTATATCTTTCGTTTTGACCGTGCTTTCTCAGGGATCGAAGTTCCTGCACGAACTGCATGCCGGGAAACGGACGTGCGAACAAACAAGCCTTCGGTCTTGTTCATCAAACCTGCAATTAACAAGTTATCTTCGCATCTTGGTACTGCTTAGTTGACGAACAGCATGTAGCTTTGCTCTCCGAGCACCAAGCATGCAGCATCCCAGTGGAAGTTTCCTATCGCACCAACCAGATCGTGTCATCCCCAGACGCAGACATTCGAGTTATTTTTTCCCTCATTGCACGGAGGGCAACGGCTTGCATTGCGAAATGAGTGCACGGAAAAAATTATCACGAACTTGCAGATCTGCATTGAACTTAGCTGTAGCAGTAAGCAGAACGAGAGCTCGAGCACAAAATCTGATCAATACTGTAGTAATCAATTGCCAGGCTAGCTAGGTTCTGAAGCTCTGAATCGCTGACAGTACGTGTGACAGTCCCCGATACTGTAGTGGACAGATCGACAGATCGGCTCGAGGCAAGAATCTGTCATTGTTGAATGTTTAGAGGCGATCGGTGCCACACCGACAGCCGTACTCTCAGGCAAGCCTCTGCTTTGTTAGTTGGTCTACACGCATGCGATCTAATCTAACCTGCACCAGAATCTCAATTCCGACTACGGCCCTTTTCAAAATAACATCTCTGTTAATTAATTATAGTGTACACGGTTTTGTAAACTTATAAATTTTAAATATTCTATAATATATATATATATATTATTAAAAGAAATTATTCATTATCCAACTCCTGTTTTGAAAACTGCATAAAACATTATACTTGCTAATTAACTTGCCGTACTCGACCGACGTGTGGTGCGAGTGTGCGACTCTGTCCCAACCCGAGTTTGTTGCGTCGTCTCACACTCAGTTTCTCGGCCTCTCCCCTGCTGGCACGAAGCTTTCCCGCTGAGTTCTGTATCGCACGAACCGGGCCCCGTGTCGCCGGAAGCGCGATGCAGTGGCGGTGCGTGCGCGCCGGACGCGTCGGTGAACGGTGATTCACACGGGGGCTGGTGCACGCATAAGTGGTGCTCACCTCGCCGGCTCGGCGCGGTGGAGCAGCGCGATCAGTTCGGTGAGTCAACGTCGAACGAACCAGCCCCGAAAAAAGAAGAGATTAGAAAAGAAAAACGTCGAAGGAACCAGAAGCAAGCACGCGGGAGCAGGTGCCTGCCGTGTTCGTCTTAAATCGTATCGCGTAGCTCAGTAGCTGGGTGGCCCCCTGTGGGTTTCGTGGACTTCATGGGCGTTTCCTTTTTTAGAGCCTACGTTGCAAATGTAAAAGGTGGGAATTTTTTTTATAAATAATATATGTTTTATGAAATTTCAATTCTAATATATGTGATCTCAAAAATACCAAAAATATATCTCCGTTGAAGGTTAAACTGTCGACAAAGATCTCTATCGACAGTTCCACGGTCGACAGAGCGAGGCGCGAGGGGGGATGCGGACCGACATGGGTGGGCCACGTGACGGGCGCCGGCGCAAGCACGGCGCGGGCGTTGGCTTTATCAACAGTTGAACTGTCAAATTGTCGACAGGAGCTAAAAGGTCGATAGATGCCTCTATTAATACTGAGTCTAGTTTTACTATGTTTTGATGTTGGACAGTGAAATTGAAATTTCGTAAAAAAATATTATTTATAAATTTTTTTCTAAAAGGTGGAGTGGGATGCACACCGAAGTTACGCGCGCCGACGGGCCTGTAAACAATCCGGTGCGAGGGCGAGCGTGCAGTGGACGGCCTGTAGCGTCTGCTGGACCGGGGGTCCATCGGCCCAGCCGCACAGGAGGAATCGTACTACGCCTCGCTAACAGCGCGCGCCGATGGCTTCTGTTCTGCAGCATGCGTGTTGTAAAGACGCGACGCGAGCGTGCCTGGACGACACGTGAAAGGTCGTGTTTGTCTCGCAAGTTGCTCAGATCGGGGTGCTACTGCTGCAATGCAATCCAACCACTCTGAGAAAGTATGGATTATGCTGTTCATTTAGAAAAAAAACGTTGCAGATAGGATCTTGAAGCATCCAAACCGATGTGTGCTTATTTCTACTACAGCTAACTTAGAATTTTACAGCCTAATTGTTTTGAATATTATATTAAGACAGTTCGTTATTTTCTATTGGCAGTTTTGTTTTCCAGAATCATTACAGATACACATATTTTTATCCTATCTAAAATTATTTTTAGAATTAGGTCAAGCGCCTTCAGTTTATTTTCATTACAAATAAGCACGTTTGCAGTTTCATATATGGCCGCGAAAATTCTTATGGACCAGTTCGTCCAAAAAACCAATTTTTTATCGGTGCCCTGAACTGTTATTCGGTTTCCTTACCTAGAAAAAAGCAAGAGCTTTTTTTACATTTTTAGCTCAGTAGTTTTCAGAAGAAAAACCAAGTGACCAACGATATGCACTACCCATGATTTATATAGAACAGCGATGGAAGTGCCATTTTAGAATGCTCGTCATTTAGTAATCATCTCAAATTCTCTCAGCTATGGTCAATCGCACGTTTGACATATTAAAAAAAAGAAAACAGACAAAGGAAAGAAGATATAGTACGAGAGAAAAGCAAGTATTAGTGACGTCCTCACTCATCATCCCTCGCTGAAAGAATCGCCTTTCCTTTTGCGCAATGATTAGCCATGGTCCACTCTAACACGAGCACGAGATGCAAAGAAAGGCAGCCACAAGGCACCACCTTGGCATATATAAACGCAAGTATGCATTTGACTAGTAGCAAACCCGCCCAACCTGTCCCCTGCTTATCCACGAAGGCAAAAGCCTCACTTGTAGCTGGGTTTTCTCGGCCTTTCCGCCGTCTCAGAGCGCGTACCGCGTAGATCTCTCGCTTGCTTCGGCGCGCGACAATGTTCAACGGATGCGGCCTTTTCGCGTGCGTCGGCCGGAGCGGTGGCGACGTCGGGAAGAGGGGGGAGGCAGGTGCAATGAGCTCGCGGGTGGCAGCGGATCCGGTGGGCGTGGAGGAGGGCCGGAGCTGCAAGAACGGCGCAGCGGCGGCGGCGAGGCAGCTCGCGTGGGCGGAGGTGCAGTACGTCACGGGTGGCTTCTCGTCCAGGGTGATCGGTCACGGCGGGTTCAGCACGGTGTACCTCGCGTCGTTGTCGTCCTCCCGCCTCGGCGCCGTCAAGGTCCACTGCAGCAGCGAGCGCCTGCACCGCGCCTTCCGCCGGGAGCTCGAGGTACTCCTCTCCCTCCGCCACCCGCACATCGTCCGCCTCCTCGGCTACTGCGACGAACAAGGTAATCATCGCATCAAACCAGACTGCAAGCAAGCTGGCTGAACTGTCGATTAACGTCATTCTAGTCAGAATCAATCGATCCATTGCTAACGTTCTTGCATCTCTGCACAGATGAAGGTGTGCTGGTGTTCGAGTACGCGCCGAATGGTGACCTCCACGAACGACTCCACGGAGGCAATGTGGCGGCGGTGCTGCCCTGGGCGCGGCGCGTGGCGATTGCGTTCCAGGTGGCCATGGCGCTGGAGTATCTCCACGAGAGCCGCCACCCGGCGGTCATCCACGGCGATATCAAGACGTCAAACGTCCTCCTCGACGCCAACCTGGACGCCAAGCTCTGCGACTTCGGCTTCGCGCACGTCGGCTTCTCGGCCACGGTGGGGTGCAGGCCGTCGGCGCGGGCCCTCATGGGCTCCCCGGGCTACGTAGACCCCCACCTCATCCGCTCCGGCGTGGCCACCAAGAAGAGCGACGTGTACAGCTTCGGGGTGCTGCTGCTCGAGCTCGTGACAGGGAAGGAGGCCGTCTGCCGCGAGACCGGGCGCCGTCTCACCGCGGAGGTGGGGCCCACGCTCGCCGAGGGGAAGGTGGCCGACGTGGTTGACCAGAGGCTCGGAGTCGAACACGACGGCGAAGAGGCGGCCGTCATGGCGGAGCTCGCCCTGCTGTGCGTCAGCGACGGCCCCGGCCTGAGGCCGTCCATGGCCGAGGTGGTGCGCGTGCTCCAGGAGAAGACTTCCGCGTTGGCTTCGGCCGTTGGATCGAGATTGGACCGCAAGATGATGTTTTAACTGGCTGGCTTAGATTTGTGAATAGTACCTGTTTTCTAGGGTAGGTAGCGAAGAATGTGTGTACTACTGTGTAGTCTGAGAGGGTAGATTAGTTTAAGCACTTGAATCGGATCGAAAAAAATTCGTGATGTGATCTCATGGCATCTTGTAGCACCAGTGATATGCCTGCACTAGTTCAGTAATCAAAATTTTGCCTTGCAGATCGCGCGTATTAGGTACAGGTTGGTGGAGGTCAAAGAAAATTAGTGTGCTTGATGACATGGTCAAATTAATCTATTCAAACAATCACCAACTAAATAGAACCAACTCAACTCAGCTTCTCTATAGTCGGGAAGCCGACCAGCTCAGCTCCTCTATAGTTGAGAAGTCGACTACAGAGAAGACCGTCTCGGCCGTCGCGAAACCTTATCACCGACTGCTATGAAGTGGGCTTCACTACCACGAAGTCTCACTTCCGCACCATTGAATCTCGGCTGGATGATTCGGATTGGGCGACCGGATCTAATTTCCAACTAAATATGTATTGGTACACTTGCATGTGACATTGCTGAGAGCAGATTGAATTAAGGCCAGGTTTACACGGATATCCATCCAAATTACCCGTATGGCGTATTTTTTAACTTATAAACAATATAATTTCTTTAAAAACTTTCTACGTAAAAACGGTAAAAAAAAGAAACTAAGCTATTTATTAACTTTTTAGTATTAAATTTGTTTATGATAAAAGACAGAGTCAGGTGCTCCGGTCCTCGCTTTCAAACACTATGGTTTATTTGCCAAATGAAATTCTCTAATTATATTCTGCTTGACCAACACAAGCACTCCAAAAAAGGTTCATAAGAAAGAAATGGATGAAAACGATGCAGATTAGGTGTTGCCTGCGACATCCTAACGAACATATACGTAGATAGAAACGAAGACATGCGACAAAGATAAGCAAAATGATTTGGCTGTGCACTTGATCTGCTAGCTGTGGCCTGTGGCTCATAAATAAAAGGCATTGCTGTTGCACACTTGAATTCGTACAATGTGCAGTAGGTGCCTCAGAAACTAATGCAAAACAAAGTAGCCATAGCTGCTCGCTGGGATTGAAGGATTCTCTCACATTACAGATGTCTTGGAGGCCACAGTGTTTTTAATGGCTGCCGTAACATGACCTGGTAATTTACCTGAACAAATTCAGAGAAAAATGGTGGTCTTCTTACATAAAAAAACTGTAGGTTTGATATGCCTTGCCCTGCAACAGGCTGCAGGTCCTACGCTGCATCGACTGTGATGCATTACCTAGTCGGCTAGTCCAATGTTATGTAAATTAAAAGACAGTGCGGCTAATTAAGAGCGGCGAGTTGGTTGGGGTTCACGTAGATATTTCCCACTTCATCGTCACATGCGAAAGCCAGTTAGTCAGATCTGCTTTTGGCACAATCATTCCGTCCAGCAATTCATGGCTGCAAATTGGGCCAAGAAGAAACACCGGTGACAACGGGCAAATGTGTGCAGGACTGTTGTTGCTGGCCTGGAAATTGGTTAACTGAAAATACTATCTTGCCAGGATTTCACAATATCACAACATCACTACTGAAATCTCCCATTGTTTATGCATGGTGTCTGCTCCAGCCACTGAGCCACGTGCAAGACAGATCTTGCTTTGCGCATGTTACGTCGACGAACAACGGATAAGAGCAGAGTAGTACATATATGCGCATGTCTGCTGCTCATTCTTCTGTACTGTACAGAAAAATATAATGTGCATGTGGCGACAACGAGACTGCCTTTCGTGCGCCTGGTTTATAATAACACTAAACAAACTCTGAACCATGCTTTTTTTTTTCTGTCCGATCATCTGTACTCGAGTGCAACTTGATGCCCAACTCTGAAATCATTTGTTCCTTCTCTCCTGAATACTAACGTCACATTTGTTTGCCGCTGCCGCTGCCGCTGCCACGATATTGTTAATTGTTGTCATCAACGCCCTAGTCCAAAACATTGCCTCGGTTGCTTTGTTTCTTATTGACGTGTGTGATTCGTCGTCTCATCAATTGACGCCAGGCCTTCCGAACGTGGCAGAGACGGTGGTGGTTTCAGCGGTGCCCACATGAGAGGATCATTACGAGTAGATGGCTGGGTTGGGCCGTGGCCTACTAATAACCAACGCAAAACGGGCCACATTGCCACATATGCCTATGCGAATCGATTGCTCGCGCCTAGCGAGGCAGTGGGCGCAGGACGAGGCCCATGAAGTCCTTTGGGTGCAGAGGTGTTTGACTGGTCGCCGCGTGGTAAGGAGTTAGGTTGGCAGAAGGAAAGGACGCGCGCGGCGAGCCACATGCGCGCCTGCGGCCTGCCGCGCCAACCCGGAGGGGCAGGCTATGAAAGTCTGAACGACTGAAGGACCGAATGAATGCAATGCAGGGCAGAGCAGAGCAGTCGAGCAGAGCACCGAGATGCAGATTTTTAACTTCGGGTTCGACGGATTACGAGCCTAGTGCTTGTGGTCCGTATCTAGTGCTGAAAGGCCCGATGGGACGAAGTTTTTTATACAACGGGAAGATGAGAATTCCTTATGTCCGTCTGCAAATGAACACACATCCACAAGAAACGAGAAGCAGAGGAAATGGCTACGCAAATTGCACAGAATCTGGTTTTCTCCTTGACAGTTGCTCCATTAATGGGCGTCGCGTCAGTTGCACTGAGCCACTGAACGGCCCTGGCACCAGCATTGAAGCCTCATGCCGTCATGCGTAGGCCATAGGCTCAGGGCACGCCAGTCGCCAGATGCCATAAATTGGCCTCCCGGGGCCAAACTTTCGTCTGTGCCACAGTCTCCTTGCTGTTTGCCCTACACTGAGCTGAGTGGTGTGAGATCAGTGGACAGTGGAGCATGGCCATGGGCAGGGTAGCGCCTAGCGTGGACGAGGGTGCCGGGGAGCAGCGCCTGGGCGCTCTTGGCTTGGGCGAGACGGTGGGCGAGCTGAGGGCGGCGTACGAGAGCGGCAGGACGCGGAGCCTGGCGTGGAGGCAGTCCCAGCTGAGGGGACTCCTCCGCCTGCTGGCGGAGGAGGAGGAGGCGGCGTTCCGGGCGCTCCGCGAGGACCTCGGCAAGCACCACGCCGAGGCCTACAGAGACGAGGTTCAGTTGACGACGGGAATGCGTCTGTTAGATTTCCATTTGGTCGATCTGCTGATTCCGTTTATTTGCCCGCGAATGTTTTTTTGTGGCGTTTCAAGATCGGCGTGCTCGTCAAGTCCGCGAACGCCGCTCTGCGGGAGGTCGAGGAATGGATGGCGCCAGAGAAGGCAAGCAGCTGCACCGTTCGACTACTTCCACGAACGATTTGCTGCTCCAGGTCCGTACTTCTGACGCTTCGCTCCGGCCGTGTGCAGGTCTGGGTGCCACTGATCGCCTTCCCTGCGAGGGCGCGGGTGGAACCCGAGCCGCTCGGCGTCGTCCTCGTCTTCGCCTGCTGGAACGTCCCCTTGGGTAAGCCAAGCAAACCCCCGCCAAACTCCGCGATTTTTATCTTCGTCTCTCCATCTTCAAGCAGTAGCTCTTTGATTGCAGAGTAGCGTGGCTCTGTGGCTGCCCATGTGATGTACTGTATGCGCATGCGCATTGATAAGCTGGCTCATTAATTTTCCACCTATGCTTCATCAGAACAAACCTAGCTGCTGTGCGTGATGCAAACTAAACTGCTAGCTGTCGACCATTCCTTGCATTGCATGAAACCTTCAAGAGTGGAATTAGCAAAGCAATATACGGACTACTTGCCCCCTTCTGTATTGATGAACATGCTGCCACGCTGTTGGCATCTTCAAGACTCCAACAAATTCGATGACTCGACGGAAAAGGTCTTTAAATTGTCTGGCTGGCGAACGCTCTTTGAATGGAAAAAGGTCAAAAAGGCGTACCATAGCTCAATGCTCATGCCTAGCTAGTTATAGTCCTTGAAGTGTGTCGAGCGATTTCAATGCAGCTCTTGTAAATAGCAGCGCTGCGGTATACAGTATGCTGTTGCTAGTAGGACCAGACGGTCAGTAGCTAACGAGCAGTTTTTTTTTTTGAAATGGAAGAAGCATACTTTAAATGTTCGTAACTTCATTTGATTGCGACAGGATAATTCCTAGCACATGCAGTTCAAGTTGCACAGTATTTTATTATACTTGCAACAGCAGCAAATTGGTGAATGTGTTTTTGACATCAGCTCGTGTTTCTCGTAGTATAATCCAAGATACGCATGATATACTGTACGTCCGAGTGGTAAACTGTACTAAGCTATGAAACGCGTAAATGACTAACCGCTAGCTCATCGACCGTACGTTGACCGGTTTCCACTCGTCCAACCGATCGAGCAGTGACCTTTTGTGTGTGCTCTTTGCATGCAGGCCTCTCTCTTGAGCCGCTCGTTGGGGCCGTGGCGGCGGGCAACGCGGTCGCACTGAAGCCGTCGGAGCTCGCGCCAGCCACCGCCAGGTTCCTCGGCGACAACATCGGCAAGTACATGGACGCCGCGGCCGTGAAGGTCATCCAGGGCGGGCCGGAGGTGGGCGAGCAGCTCATGGAGCACAGATGGGACAAGGTCCTTTTCACCGGTAATTAACATTAGCCACCCCACGATGTAGTTATGGAGCGTGGCGAGACGCCGTTGATATACCTGTGTTTCCGCCGTGCGGCGCGCATGCATGCAGGGAGCCCGCGCATCGCGCGCGTGGTGATGGCGGCGGCGGCGAAGCACCTGACACCCGTGGCGCTGGAACTCGGCGGTAAATGCCCGTGCATCTTCGACACGATGGGCGGCAGCGCGCGGGACCTGCAGACCGCGGTGAACCGCGTGGTCGGGGCCAAGTGGTCGTCCTGCGCCGGCCAGGCTTGCCTAGCCATCGACTACGTCCTCGTCGAGGAGCGCTTCGTGCCCGTCCTGGTGCGCGCGCTTTCACCCTACATCTGCTCATCTGTTTGTCTGCTTCCCTGAACCGCGCTGTGCCTGACGTGTGTTCTCGCCGCGTTTCATCCGAAGATCAAGGCGCTCAAGTCGACGCTGAAGAGGTTCTTCACCGATTCGGATCACATGGCGCGGATCGTCAACGCGAGGCACTTCCAGCGGCTGAGTGGCCTTCTCCAGGACCCATCGGTGGCGGCGTCCGTCCTGCTTGGCGGCAAATTGGACGCCAAGAACCTGTAAATTCTGAACAAAACCGTGTGTTGTCAATTTGTCGTCGCGTCAAACCCCCGAACGTAACCTCCTCGCGAAAGATTTTCAGGTACATCGAGCCCACGATTCTGCTGAATCCTCCGCTCGACTCTGCGATCATGACAGAGGAGATATTCGGCCCTCTGCTGCCCATCATCACGGTAATATATATATCAGATATCTAGACAAATGTACACGCCCTAATCAAATGGCTATTGGTGGTCGCAGGTGAAGAAGATAGAAGACAGCGTCGCCTTCGTGAGGGCGCGGCCGAGGCCACTCGCCGTCTATGCGTTCACCAAGAACGCGGCACTGAGGCGCCGAATCGTCGACGAGACGTCGTCCGGGAGCGTCACGTTCAACGACGCGGTTGTACAAGTATGCACGCACACCTTGCCCGCCCAGGGAACTGCAGATCTAGTAGTTTTTGCATAAGGCCCTCTCTGGAATCCAGAGTCTGGATGAGTATTCACTAAAGAAAATTTAACCACGGCTACAGCACTGATGTTTCTTGTTCTGATGGATTCCTTTGCAGTACGGGATCGATTCGCTGCCGTTCGGCGGCGTCGGCGAGAGCGGATTCGGGCAGTACCACGGCAAGTACTCCTTCGAGATGTTCAGCCACAAGAAGGCGGTTCTGACGAGAGGCTACCTCATCGAGTTGACGGCCAGGTACCCGCCGTGGGACGACAGCAAGATCTCCATGATGCGGCAGCTCTACCGTTACAATTACGTCGGATTCGTCTTGACCTTCCTCGGTCTGAAGAAGTGAAAAATCAGGGGAAGGAATTGGCGATGGCCTGTGGACTCAAAGGTCAATGGATTTGGCCAAAGAAACTATCATTGAGTTGAATAAGATCCTGTTTATCTGCTTATCTTTGCAAGCTTGCACTTGTATCTCTCTTTCCTGCATGCTTAGCTCTCACACCGGTTAAAAATAATAAACCGAGTAGTCTCCCTGTATTATAGGGGAAATCGTCTTTTACACGCGGATAAAAATGGATAGGGACAGCAAGCAAGTGCTGGCGATCAGCAGCCGCTGCGCTGCCGATACGCGTGATTCCGGGCCGGCGTTGGGCAGCGAGGGGTACTGATCCGGCGGTGGCATGACGCACTCGTGGCCGTCGAAGTAGAGTCTCCTCGGGAACGCCCATCCCCCGGAGAAGGTGAAGCCTCTGTCCTTCTTCAGTATGATCTCCGTCTGCACATTCCCGTCCTGCAGCAGCATCTCGTTGTAGTACTGGATCCCCCAGAACATCCCCGTGTCGTCTGCAAAATCCAGCGGCAACTTTTTTTTTTATCTTCAATTTTGATGGAGGTAATGCTCAGTGAGTGACACTTACTCAATGTGCCGTACTGTATGAGAGGCTGGTAGTTGAAGCTGAACAGCTGCGTCAGGCTCTGGAGATTTGGATGCTGCACCACCAGGTTCCAGTCGCTGTAGTTCTTGACCAGGTTGTAGTTGGTGATCGTCACCTTCACCCTCCAGTACTCCCGGTAGTTGATTTTCACGTGCCAGTGCACCCGGACCGGGCACATGTGCTCGGTGCACCGGAAGACTGGCCCGACTGGCTCGCCGTCGCCGGCCGGCAGCTCCGTCATCCCAGATTGGTCGCTCTCCCTGGACAACCAGCAGGAAGCGCACATGAGTGAGTGGGATAGCACAGGGTTAAGTAGGCGGTTGGAGAGACGGGCGGGTGGATTTGCCTGACGCATTGCGGCGACGTGGGGGACAGTGGGCAGCTGCAGCTGCAACGCGGGCACGACACGATCGTGCTGTTGTAGAACGACGAGAGGGAGACGCAGCACGACGGCGACGCGGCCTCCCTGAACTGCGAGTACGAGCAGGTGACCTGCCATGTCACTGCAGGGCGGGCCGCCCGCGGCAAGAATCGCTCAGAATTCTCGCTCGCCGCGCGTGCCACCGCGGCGGCGACTCGCTAGGGCGTCGAAAAGGACACGGTGAAAGAAAAGGGCGCCTTACGCAGAGCTTGGACGTGCCGGTGCTTGTCGACACTGGACCTGGTCGCGTTCACCTTGGTGGCGTTGCTGCAGGAGTACCCGGGCACGCCGATGCCGAAGTTTGTCGGCAACGCGGGGCCCTTGGTGCCGTCGTGGTACGTGGCATGGCGGTAGCTTCCGACGACAAGCTGGAACGCCACAGTGGCCGTCCGGTTATTCTGCATGACCGACGACAGCACGCCGCCCCGGCAGCAGTTGGCGACCTGGTTGGTGTACGGCGTGCCAGGGGGAAGGTCCACCATGACGGGTCGCTTCTCGCAGCAATGCGGGCTGGCGGGGCCGCGGATGCGGTGGCAGTCGCCCTGCTCCGTCGCCTCCGCGCCCGTCGCGCCCCAGATGACCTCATCGCCGTGCCACCGCCAGCTCAGCCGCCACCCGGGCTGCTCGATGTGGCGATACAACTGGTTATTGTGGATGCTCACCATGACCTGCATACATGCACACCACAGCTATTTGATTGATTTGTTCGAGTGCATCGCTCGGTCTGATTCCAAACCGTAAAATCGACAATACTAAAATCGATAGCAGTCACGCACCGCGTACACGTTCTGGATGCTCTGAAAATCCCAGTTGATTATGATGTTCCCCTTCGGATCTACTGGATCATACGCGTCTGCCAGAATCACAGACAAAATCATCACCAACCGCAGTTCATCAATCAATCAATCAATCGAACCCAAGAACAGGACGAGGAGCGGAAGCACCACGACGAAGACCAAGGACCACACTTCAGAAGACAATAAAGATTCAGAGCGCTTACCTGCAAACCGGCAGGACAAACAGTACACGAGGACGAACGGGATCAGCTGGGCGAAGTCCATCGCTCTGAGCCCACAAGCCACAAGAATTCTCTCTATCCCCAAAACATCGCACCTAAAACCAGAGAAAAAATCGCACCTTTTTTCTCTGAACAAACGCTTGTCACCTGGTTCTCGCAGGCAACAAGTGGAAGAGGAAGGATCAGGGGTAGGAGGAAGAGGACATGATCAGCACCAACACAGATGATCCTGATGCGACACGAACAGCAGTATTAGCCTCGAATTAAACGCCAGAGATAACGGATAGTAGCCTGAACATACACTGCCCATTGAATGCTCGTTCTCTAGAGGGAATTCAACTAGCGGCAGTGCGTCCAGTTGGCGTCCGATCACGATAGCTCTGCGTATTTGGAAAGCCGTCCTGGATTTGCTTATTCGCGGAGTCGCGGTGAGCATTTGTCACGGCGTCACGCGAGTGTTTGCCAGATTTGGAGGGAAGTTTTGAATCGGGTGGACGTGCTGGGGTCCGAACCGGTGATCTGGAAACTTGACAGGGGCATTTCTTCAGGGGTGGGACAGTGGAGGAGAGCCTCCTTTTTTTCTTTCGAGTAAAGTGGACAAAACTGGAGGGTGCGTGTTGGTTGCGACTTCATGCCTTCGTTGGAACGAGATGACTAATGGGGAAAATCTAATTGATGTTCTTGATTGGGCCATGTAGACGGTAGTAAGCTCCTTGTGGTCAAAGAATTTGTTTTTAGGATGCCCAGTAAAAAAATTCAATAATGTTTCATTTACTACCATTCGAAAAAAATGGACAATGTTTTCAACGCTCGGTGAAAAATATTTTATTATATTGTCAAAAAATATTTCCAACAGATGAATGTTTCGTACGTAGGAGTAAAATGTTTTAACTTAGATTTAACTGTGTTTTACTTTATTTATTTTAGTAAAATATTTTTCATCAACTAATTAAAATTTATTGATTGTTCAAACATTGTCCAATTTTTTAAAAAAATTAGAGCGTTTAGTTTCATCTAACAAAAAATTGCTACCGGGTGCAAACTTCACCCAGTTGTACTCCCTCCGTCTAGTTTTGATACGTGCCTAACGAAAAATAAAGAATTTAACTTTGATCCGTTTATAAGTTTATCAACTTATCAAAGCACGTATGACTATTCGGATTCCGCGTGCATGCACGGCTATTAGTGGCCAGCACACTACTCTATACATATCTAAAGAACTAGTACTACTTCTTTTTTATTAGATTTTTAGATGTGCGAAATTTAGAGATATTTTTTTATCTCAGTGTCGGATCTTATACGCTTATCAAAACCGAATGGAGAGAGAGTACATGCAAAGAAAAACAAATGAAGCACCATCTTTGAGCCCATCTTGTGGGTATACCTCTACGGCCCAGTTATTTGAACCGCACTCTTGTGCATATCCCCTTCCGGCCCAATCATTCAGAGGCGTCCGAGGAATTTGTTTGGGCCGGGGCCCCAGATTTATGGACCAAGATACAGAATGTTATGCGGTGCTTTCTGTATCTCCGTTCTGCCACTGGGGCGAGTTCGAATCGTCAGACCGCCGGTCAACAATTTGCAGGCTGTTAACCAGTTCAAACGTTGCGTGCGAGCAGACGAGCAGAAGCAGCTAGCACAGAGTCTATCCACTCCTGATGCTGTGTGCTTAAGCTTCAGCCCTAAGCTTGGTTGCTAGCTGGAAGTGATCACTACTATTATCGTCTACTCATTTTCAATCGAAGCGCTTTCGTGGGTTGCTAACAGATCTGTCTATCTGAATGCTGGCTCGGCAATCGCAGCACCATCAGCTTGCACCGCGACATGCTGAAAACTCCAGAACGTTATGAAAGAATCGCAGACCCGATCTGCAGTACGAAAAATACAGAGCATACACAGGATTCAGGAAGCGTAAAATCACGCAGTAAGTTCAAGATTAACACGTACTAGTTCCTATCTTCTAGCGCTAGTGGTCGTCGTAGTAGTAGTACAACACACGCATCCTACAGTGAGAAGCGCGCGTTTTTTCACCGGTACGAGCAGGTAGAGGTAGGCGACGGCCTGGGACGCTTGCTGCCGGCGGTGCCCCACTCCGCGTGCATCTGCGGCACCCACCTTTCCCGGCTGGCCCGCTCACCGGCGGCGACAGCGACGTCACTGAGAAGCTGCTCCCTCCCGGCCCACGCCGGGTAACCTTCTGGAACCCCACCGATCTGAGCCAGTCCTCCCTGCACACAGACGCAGGCAGCGATACGCCAATTGCCTGGTGAGTCCAAGCTAAGCACAAGTTTCTAGCTAGCTACAGCATCTTTTTGTTTTCTTCCGTTTCAACATGTAGATAGATGCGTGGTTAACCTTCAAATGGAAAGAAATTGAGCAAATATGCAAGCTAAGTGACGGGTTATGCTATGCAGATTTATCGTTTGCGTCAGTGCATCGTATGTAGCCAATGTAGGTGGTCTCAACAGGATGTTATCCTGAGTTCCTGACACCCTGGTCCAGCAGCTCGTTTTTTATAGGTTAGTGCTAGCTGTGACCTGTGAGCATGACTACAAAATAACAACCTGCATGATTGCAGCTTTGTCGTCTCACGATATTGGGACATGAGGTGGTGGTATAGTTCTGAGCAGATCATCGCTTCACCATGGTGCTCAAATTAAGCAACGTGTCAGGAATGGTGTTGCTGGGGTTGGGGTTCATGCATGGACCGTACTGAATATTCAGGCTTGCGTTGCACAGGAAATCTGCAGTTAACGTTGGAAGGAAAGAAAGGACTGACCTGACACCGCACGTCTGAGGCGGCGGTGGCGGTGGCCTCGTCTACGAGGAAGTCCTCGACGTGCCAACCAGGCAGCGTCTTGGTCAGGTACTCGGAGATGCTGCTTCCGTCGCTCGCGCTCGCCGCGGCGTTGCCGGCGCCTCTGCAGGGACCGCAGCTGTCTTCCTCCGCTTCCTCCTCTGACGACGGCGCGGGGGAGTCCATCGGCGCCGACGAGAGGCGCACGCCGGTGAGGAGGAACCGGCTGTGCCGCCTCGTCTGCTCGCTCGTGGTGTGCACCCCGACGTCGCACTCCCGGCACAGGATGGCCCTGTCCTCCTTGCAGAACAGGAACCCCCTCTTCTCCTGTGGTACGTGTCCACGCTTCAGAGCTGTAGCAAGCTAACCCGCGGAAAAAAGAGCGGCCTTTTCCGGCCTTCCGGTGCGTACGTACCTGGCAGATGTCGCAGACCGGCGGCTTCTGGGCGGGCGACGACGGGTGGAGGAGAGAGAAGCGGCGGTGCTTCCCGGCGAGCTTGTTGGCGCTGTGGACGCGGCGGTCGCACGCGTTGCACAGCGCGGCCTCGTCGGCGCAGCAGAAGACGGAGGCCGCCTCGGCCGCGCACACGTCGCACTGCACCTTCATGCCTCGATCGATCCGCGCGTCGCCGGAAGAAGAGGAGACAGCTAGAGCTTGCCAATGAAGCGCGAAATTAAGATTGCCGCGGCCGGGAGAGAGAGATAAGGCAGCAGCAGCAGCCTTGGTTTAGACTCTTTAGATGTGACAACCGTAGGGAGAAGTAGTTGTTGTTGTGCACGAGAGACTAGTGGTGTTTATATATCGGTAGGCGACAGTGGCACGGCCGGTTTGACCGTTTGAGGTGAGGTGAAAGGAAACTATGGTGAAAAGGCATGCAGGCTGTCCTGCCCATCAGCCTACCCTAATTTGTGAAAGATCTTATGAACAGTGCTAATACAATACTATAGGAACTATCATTAGTGATGGTTTTTAACCGCTATTAATTAATCAGCACGGATAGTTATTAAATATTAGTGATGGTTGGTAATAACTCTTTAATATCGATTTAGATATAACCGACACTAAAAGATAGTTACTTATAATAGGTTATCGGATAGTGATTGATCGAGAGAGATAAATTGGTATCTATGTAAAAGCTTAATTGTCAGGATTAATCAACTCCCTGTTGTTTGTGCATCTGGTGCCCCAAGCAATACCTTTCAGCTTTACTAAGAAATGAACCACTAGCACATTTTGTAGGACAACATACAGTATTCTGGCCCATCGTTTCTTCAGCATAATGGCACATAAATATTGCCAAAGAAACGATAAAAAAGTCATTGCGGTGTTAAGACAAAATTATACCTCCAATAAACAAGAAAAATTCACACTCAATTGTGCTTTTATAACGAGAAAACTATTCTTGAAAAGGAAAAGGGCACTCATTTTCGGGACCACATGCTATTATTGTCAAATTCCCATTATCTTCGTCTAAGGATGCATTCGGCACCATGTTTTGTCCAATAATATGTACATATTTATTAATCGTGATGTTAGACATGATAATCCATTATTAAGACGGTCAATTTTTTTTAATTATGACCCATGCTTAAAAATAAACAAATTTTATTTTTAATATAGTTAGCGCGCGTTCTTACCGGACAATGAAGATGAATTACATAGCCGGAGTTAATGTGCACGATATTAACAACTTTTTTCTGCAACTGTGATCACACGTACTTTGCTGTGATTGCGAAGTCACGCATCACTATTTCCTCGTCGCACGCATCCATCTCATGTTTTGGTCGAATGGACTTACAAAGAAAGTTCTAAGCCTTGCTGGTAGCCCCGTTCTGACCATAGATTCTGGATTGTTGCGGATACTTTTTTATTTTTTTGAACAGTACGATTTATCTAAAAACATTCTTTACCAGTATTTATTAGAAAATATTTTAAAGTAACTTTTCAGTTTCTAATATTTCAGGACTGTGGATCGTGCCATGGTCGCGAAATGAGCTGTTGATGGGGATCAAAGGTCAGGCATGGCCACATGGGCGCTGTAAGGTCATCCTCACCAACAAGGACATCGTCCTCCAACTTGATCCTTACTCTTCTGCAATTTGCATTCCTTTTTTTTAAAGGATGCAATTTGCATTCTCGCGGTACACCTTTTGATAAAAAAATTGATTATTTACTACTCTTAAGACACACTTTTTAATTATGTTACTCTTAAGACTGACACATAGAATCATTGTGTTAATGAATATGAGCTCGATGGCAAAAATACGAAATCATTTATTAAAAGTAACAAATTATCATATCTCTCCGTTTTAATCGTTGTATATCCAAGCCAAGGGAAAAAGAAGAAGAAGCCGCCTCATGAACAAACTGAACTTTTCTTCATAGCGTCTTATATGCAAGAATGCCAAACATTTGTCTCTAGAATTCTGCTGACACTGACAGAAACGCACGCATATATACTCTGAAATTCACAGTTTCAGACTGAATTGCGTACATGAAACGAACTCCAAAACTGCGCTCTCTGAATATACTTGACAAGATGGTCGCTTTCTCTAAGGTTTGTAGCTCAGTAAGCTACATATGTATGGTTGCAGACTTGCAGGTCGCTGTCGATTTGCTCTACAAAGATGTTCAAAGGCAGCACGCAGAATTCATTCGGCAATTTGCCATCCCCAAGAACAAATAGTATATGGCGACAGTACCCTCCTAGATCGGCTCATCAGAGTATCGGACCACTGTACTTCTCCAATCGCAGCAGCAACACTTGGAAATTGAAAAGTACGATCGTTTTTACTGATAATAACCCACCCTAATTCTTAAAGGTGTACGTTCTTGAACAATGCTATGGTCCCCGTTTATTGCTTGCTTTGCGTCCTAATAATCTATTTATCTACCCCACCCCTTCCGTGGCTCATCGAAATGCCTTTCCATTGAGATCAAATACCAAAATTTCAGTAGAATATACGCTCCTCTCTGCTACAGGCCAGCTAGAGTTTGGGAGGTAAGCCCACTTAGCATGTAATCCAATAAGCTGATACCCAGAATCGAGCGTACAGTACACTGCTACACTGCAATTTGCCAATTTTCATGGGCAGACTCAGAGCAACCGGGAGGTCAGATCAGAGGCGCGGCAGCTCAGAGGTCAGGTCAGTGGCGCAAGCTGCAGACGAAAAGAATTAAGAAGTGCATGAGGCCATGAGCCAGCTGATGCTGATCTCCAAGTTCATCCGAGACGATGCCAAAAGGGCGGCCTTGGCAGTTTGCGCTTTTCCACGCATCAACAAGGCAGATGCAGTCATGCAGAGCCCGGCCGCAACAAGGAGATACGGCCGGATCCGATCACACAAGGATTGATTTGATCCTGAACCATCTGTTCCAATGTTAATCGAAGATCAGAAAGTACATGTCGATGATTAAAAAAGGCACCTTGACCAAGCAATCAATCTGTCCGTAGAAGAGAGCTGTAGATGTACTCGCACTCCTGGTCAAGCACCAGCACGTTGCCCTTCGTCTCCGTGAGCACGTTGCATCGGCAGGCGCGGCGCTTTCTCGGCGACGGCGAAACGGCGGCGGCCGTGGGCGCGAGAGATGTTCGCGACGCGACCGCGATCTCGGTCTCGGTGGCGTCCTTCTGTTAGGCCGTCGGTAGCGAGCTGGCTTATTAGCTGCAACGGGCAACGGCGATCTCCTCCTCCGAGCCCGACGCGCTGCCCGCCGGCGGCACAATTTGCAGGCTGGGTCGCTGCGACGGCGCTTTCCCGGCGCGATACGGATATTCGTGCACTAATCATTAATGCGATCGGCTCCGCTTCGATCCTCCGAGACTTTGGGGATGAAAAGCCTGCTTTTGTCGTCTTCCTCTTTGCACGATCAGGAGAGTACACTCGGTTACTCCGGCAATTCCTTAACTTTTACGAGGAAAAAAAATAGATGTATACCAGATACGCGGAGCAAACAATGTATATTAGTCTAGATGTATAACACGTGTTATTGTTTTATATCCGATGATGCTTAAATCATGGCTCTAGTTTCTATCCAAAACACGTGTATTAGATAGAAACTCGAGCTACGATTTGAGTGCCGTCAGATACAAAACAATGATATGTATCATGTATCTATGTTAAGTATGTATTGTTTGCTCTGTGTATCTGGTATGCATCTATTTTTTTTCTCTTTTCTTTTTCTAATGAAGTTTGGTTTTGTGAACTGCAAAATATTTTGTTTCCCTTCCATTCTCACTTTGTTGTTTCTGAAATAGAAATTGCAGAATTTTTTGCCCTCAAGTGTCCTCTGAAATTTCAGATTTTCTGTATACGTGTGTGAGAGAGAAAGAGGATAGGGGAAGGCTTTATCGCTGAACTGACGTTTGCATTTGGCTGGACACCTTTCGGCATCAGTGGATGATTACACAAATTGGAAAACTTCCTCATGGCCAGCAGCTTAATTTTGCAAGTTTATTGATTGGTGAGAGAACAGAGATTGACTAGTACATTTATCCAACAAAGTAGACTAATTGAGCTGGTCAGCTCTTGACAAAGACAAGGAAGAGACACTACTACACGAGTCACTAGAGCAAGAGGTGAATAGATTGCGAAAAATTCAGAAGTTAGATACGAAAGCTCTCCCTTTATTTCGTGAGAACACGATTACATGTTTTCTATTAAGAGTATTTAGTTTTGTTCGCTACTTATGGTGCTTAGTTCTGTTGGCTACTAATAGTACGGAGTTATTTTAGCTACTAAAAGTACGTAGTTTTGTTAGATACTAAACATACTTAGCTCTGTTAGCTACTAATAATAGTATAATACTTACTTTTGCTAGCTATTAATAATAGGAAAAATTATATAACCCCTAAACCATTGGATACTTTAAACTCTTCCTTACGAGATCATTATTCTACCCCTTATTATAAAGGTTTAAATAACCCTAGATGAATTTTAAAAGTGATTTCGCTAACGTAAGTTACATAGACAATAATATAGCACCGATATCATGAGCTGCGATGAATAGAGAGAGAAATG
>KE373351.1:138840-151011 GCA_000418225.1 Zizania latifolia | reverse complement strand
AGCGCTGGCTCCTCTCCTTCTCCAGTTCACTTGGTTCTGTTTCACGAGTAAACGGGTATACCCGTGGGTATACGGCGGCCGCGGGTAACGGATATGGGCATGGGTTTTTACCTGTCGGGCAAACAGGTACGGGTATGGGTATGCACTACCCGTACCCGTCGTACCTGATTGCCATCCCTACTTATCTATCTATCCTAATGGATTGATTATCTGCAATGTGTGTGTATAGCTAGCGAATAGCCACGGATGGATCCACCGTACTAATATTATTATCCTCAGACAATAGTGTATTATCGGTTAGTCTAAATATTTTTAATATTATTGTTAATGACAATAGTTTAGTCTTATCTGGTGATCTGTCTAAAAACCATAATTATTAGTCGATATGTTTAGAGCGATATTATCGATGTAAAATCTTAAGATCCTCTTATATGAATGGCTAATGGCCAACCTCATGATCAATGATTTCTTGCTGCATGATCATCGTCATTGTCATGCGTGCCTGCCTGCGAGCTGCTGCAGTTGACATCAACGGATGCTGGCGCCAATCATATGGACAGACATACAGTTCCTCGATATTATCCTCGAGGAGTATATTGTAATATATCAGAATAATAAAAAATCAAAACCTCTTATTAGAGGTGATAAATTATCAGATAGATATATGCTGCATTTCTGTTAGTTTAGCTGCAGGGTAATATTGATTCTGAATTTCTGAACAGCGTACTGTTTTCTGACGGCTGTACATGGTCTCGCAGGGAAGAATCCAAAGAAGCTATCAATCCTATGTCGCTATGCGTGTCGTTTGTGGTTGATCTCCTCGTGCGCATTTCAGTTAGAAGATATAACTCGTTCGGAATGCAAGGACCACTCGTGCATGACTTCTCTTCAGATGAGCGGCGATCTTTGGTTGATTGCCCTGTCGATCCCAATTCAGCATGTCAAGATCAATCAACGTAAAAAAGGTGATCGAGAGGTGTCATGTTCAGACTCAGTTCAGACATTTGATTCGGTGCCAATTCTCAGACCTGATCCCAATTTCTTATTACAATTTGCCTGTATCTATATAAAATCCAAATAGCAAGGCCGGGGCAAGTGGCTGCAAATCTATGTAACAAAACATGCTTTCACTTAATTATATAATCTCAATACAGGTTATTTCCTATAATATTTAATAGCATATCAGGTATTAATATTAATACGAACAGACATCGGAACAACATGATAGATATATCGACGGATATTGTTGTAATTAATTACATTTACATATTGATATTTAGATTATAACGTGTATTTCTTTTGTCATCTAATCAAGTACTCCATCAGTCCTATAATATTATAATCTAAGATCAGATTTGATATTTTATAGTATAACGAATCCGGATAGTCACTATCCGGATTCGTTGTACTATAAAATATCAAATTCGATCATAAATTACAATATTATGGAACAAAAGAAGTACACGCTTAAGTTAAATAGATTATGATTCCCAGTTTTATGAGCCCTGTATGGGTGCCACCTTGCACGGGCTAACCAACGGCGCTGGCTGCAATCTAGTTACTGTGCTATGATAATATATGAGCACTAACTTGAAAGATACATGAAGGTTGCAGCTGATTGAATTCCATTATCCTGCAGTTTCCATCCAAAAGTACCATGGTACTAGTAGACGTTGACGTCCATCTTATCACATATCCAATGTGTACGCTGTGAAGTGTTCGACCAGCGGAAATTAAGCTTGTATCCAAGAAAGGCTCGACAACCTGTTCATTGTACGTGATCTTCAGAACAAGCATGTCATATATACGTGCATGTGTGAAACTCATGAAAGGATCGGTCGCACGATGCCTCCCTCGTCGCTCTCTCACAACGTATCCTTTCTTGAGCCGTTAGTTTCAACCAACGTATCTGCTATCTGGCAAGGCTCCAAGTGAAGTATGCACTCCATTTCATAGATGTGTGTACATTCAGACGGAAATCTAGCTATAAGAAATCTTAAATTTGAAGCTATAGATAAATTAAATGTATTTAGTTTAGCAATCTAGTTTTTATTTTAGAATAAAAATAAAAATTTAAACTATTTTATTATATCATATAAACCCTTGATCAAATTTTGAAGTTAGAGCTATATCAAAAAGATTCTAAATATCTATTATCATGTAGCAGTCTATAGTTTAGATGAGTCTGCTCTTTTGATCTAGTACCTGATTAGCAAATAACTGATATATTTTATGGTTAGACTCAGACTAGTATGTTATTTTATATTTAATTAGATTCATATTTTTAGTTTCGTCGCGTACAACCGAAATATTAGGGAAGGTCTATATACAGTGCAACCAACACATATATATATACACGGCAATGCATATATATATATGCGTACTGTATGAGCACTGAAAAAAAGGTAGCTTGAACATTTGAGGGCGCTGGGCACATGCCATTCATGCCCAAATGCAGCACGGTTGACACGCAATCCATGGGCGTTGTAGGCTTGTAGCTAAGGCCATCGTCATCAGATATGTCGTCGTAGTGATCTCCTCGTTTTCTTGGGCCATCTCGCCTCGATCTCGATCTCTCCTGGTCGTATCTGGCCGTTGCCACGACAAGTGTCGAGCTCGCTCGCCAGCTCGCCACCAACCTCTTTCAAACCGGCGGAAAACCACACACAACGCGACGTAGCTAAAACGCTTCTTCGGTTTCGTTTCGGAGTACTGCGTGCTACCTTCTTCCTCCCATGCTTGCTAGCTTAATGGCATGCCGGGCTTCCGGCGAGCCACCGCGCGCCCGGCCGGCCGGCCCTTAATTCGCCCCGGCATGCATGCAGTATGTCCGCTTGCCAACAGACGCCGATCTATTATCATCTTCAATCAAAGTATTTAAACCAATAAATAATATTTTTTTCGGGTGACAATACAATTTTCGCTGTGGATCCACCACTGTGTCAGAATGTATATTGAATTTTACTGAACATTACTACGGTGGTGGTGTTCTGAACTTTGCTGCTAAGAGGAGCACTGTTATACATAATTACTCACTGATTAATATTGTAGATGTTGTAGAATAAACATAGAGGTAGTATACAGGGGGGAAATGGGGAAAAGACAAGACATCTACTATATAATGTGACATTTATCCCCCATTTGATCATCACGGAAATCCCCCATCTGACCATTTCATACGCATCCATCGCCATCGCCCACTACACACTCGTCCTCGTTGACAACGACGCAACGATCGATGGCAATCTCCGCCGCCGCCGCCGTCGCCGCCGCCATCGCGAGGCCACGGGGCCGCAGGATGCTGCTTCTGATGGCGAACTACGCGGCGCTGCTGGTGGGGTCAGTGGCGTCGAGCCTGCTGTCCCGGTTCTACTTCGCGCATGGCGGGCGAAACCGGTGGGTGGTCACGCTGGTGCAGTCGGCGGGGTTCCCTCTGCTGGTGGCCGCCGTGTTCGCCACCGGCCGCCCTGCCGCCGCGCCGAGGCCGTTCACGTGGTTCTCGCGGCGGTTCCTGGCCGTCTGCCTAATCATCGGCGCGCTCATGGGCGCCAACAACCTGCTCTTCTCGTACAGCACGTCGTTGCTGCCGGTTTCGACCTCGTCGCTGCTGCTGTCCACCCAGCTCGCCTTCACGCTCGTCCTTGCCGTCCTCATCGTCCGCCATCCTCTCACCTTCGTGAACCTCAATGCCGTCGTCCTCCTGACTCTCAGCTCGGTGCTCCTCGCGCTCCGCTCGGGGGACTCCAGCGAGAGCCCGGAGGGAGGCGGCAAGAAGAACTACATCGTCGGCTTCGTCGTCACGCTGGGCGCCGCCGGTCTCTTCTCCGCGTACCTGCCGGTGATGGAGCTGCTGTACCGCGAGGCCGTGTCCGGCGGCTTCGTCCTGGCCGTGGAGGTCCAGGCGGTGATGCAAGCAATGGCCTCACTGGTGGCAGCCGTCGGGCTGGCGGCGTCGGGAGGCGTGACGGCGGACGTAGCCCGCTGGAACGGCTCGCCGGCCGTCTACTGGGCCGTGGTGGTGACGCTGGTGCTAACGTGGCAGGCGTGTTTCATGGGCACCGCCGGCGTGATCTACCTCACGTCGTCGGTCCACAGCGGCGTCTGCATGGCCGCCGTGCTCATCGCCAACGTTCTCGGCGGCGTCGTCGTGTTCGGCGACCCGTTCGGCTCGGAGAAGGCCGTCGCCACCGCGCTCTGCGCCTGGGGCTTCTCCTCCTACATCTACGGCGAATACGCCAAGACGAAGAAGGCGACCGCGGCGGCGATGGCGTCGGACGACGACAACGACGACGCTCCTCACGGCGAGAGCGTCCTCAAGAGCCTGACACGTGGCGACGCGCCCGGAAGCCAAGTTGAAACGCCCGCCGTTTGAACGAACCGGCCATGTGACGGGTCGCGCTACAAGCATGGAAGAGGTGAAACAAAAAGGCAATAGAAACTGAAGCAACAAAAATGGCAGGATGCAATGCATGAGGTGTAGTCGAGTCATGTTGCATGGATTATGCAAACTTACAAGAAGACAATAATACACCGTGGATATCAGTAGACCGAGCTTGTAACTGACGGGTTAGCTTAACTTGTTTGTTCAGTAGATGATGCTGTTGGTATGTCTGATTGCAATAAGTTTTAGGCCTGAACCGTAGTTGGTTCATTCGTAAATATTTGTCACATATATTAGCGGGTTATCTATTTTCATATCAAAATCTCGTAGTTTAACTCACGGCATTCATACCGGGTTTTTTATACGGCTAACATTCTAATTGAATAAGGTGGTATGATATTAGTCATCATATTTTAAGAAATATTCTATTTAAATATGAGATAACTTTATCTCGAAAAAAATCTAGATATAGTCGTTCCACTTTCACTTGTGCTCACACTCAAGTGGAGCGGCAGCGGATCCGAGCTCGGGAGGTGGCCAACTGGTAATTTCCTTAGTCCTCCTCTTCGGTGACTTCCTTCGACCTCTTCCTCTTCGGAGACTTCCTTTGATCTCTTCCTCTTTGGGCCGATTGGATCATGTCGCCCTAGCAAGACCCAGCGAGGAGCTCATGAGAGGGTGTCAGGGTGATGTGGAGCCATTCCATTCTCAAACCAGAATGGATCAATCAAACAAAAATTGAAAGAGGAATGTAACTATTTTATCTCAAAAAAAATAGGATATATGCATGCCATTCCAATTCGCTTGTAAACCAAACATACTCCAAAAGATTAGGGACTCCAATTATATCCATCAAGTACAGAGTATAGCGGTGGAATACAACAGTCAACAGCTTTGGACATCTGCTGTACTTTAACCAGGCTTCTTGTTACCATCAGCACGAGGCTGCATGCAGCATCCTGTTGGACGGCGATGTGTCAGTGCTTGGGTGGATTTTTCTTCTCCTGACAATCTCCTTACCTCCATGTATGTCTCTATGTGCATTGCATGATTAGTTCTTGCAGCTAGCAAGCACGTTCTGAAACTGTTTTTATCACCTCTGGTTGTCCTCTGATCACTCCTTATCCAGGCACAGTGCTTACACTCCGTCAGTACTCCCCCCTGGGTTGCACATTATGGGTCTCTCTTTTGTGTATTTTCCAGGCCTTTGCACATCAATAGTAGGCACACCTGCTCATGAATTGCATGCTGGTGCAGGCCTGGATCGAGGATCACATACACCTGGAGCAAGAGAGCCAAGAATGCAACTGATAGTGATCTTTTTGGGAGAGTGTAACATGGCCAAGTGCAGGATTAAAGGGAGGAATTCTTAGTGGGGAAAAGAGCTGGAGAGAAGGTTCACGATGTGGAAGAGAGGTAGGTCGTAGCGCCGGCCGGCGATGTCGGAGGCGAACTTTTTCTTCCCTCTGCCGTTTGACCTGTGGGCGGCCGCCGTCCGCGTCCTCGTGTAGTCGTGTTGGTCCCTGATGAGGGCCGCCGCCGCGGTGCGCGTCGATGCCGGCGGAGCTCATGTGGTCGAGGGAGTCTCCGCGCGGGGATTGCGCGGGGGAGTTGCTGAAAGGCGGATGAAGTCGGCGCGCGCGGCGGCGGCGGCGCTCCAACTCGCTGCGCGCACGGTGCCCGGTCCTCTACGTTTGGCCCAGAAACGGATTGCAACTCACGTGCGGGCCTCATTTCTCTAGCCCAATTATTTGGGCCGGAACATTAATGGAGCCCCAATAGAAATCATACCAGGTTTGCGAGATTGAGAGGCCCAGTCCCTGAAAAATCCAGGGAAACGAACTCCCAAAAGGAAAATCTCATTCAGCGAATGCTTCCAATTTTCCATCGACTAACGATTTTATGGTTGATTTTAGGATCTTGTCCTGAATATAGACGGGCAGTTTTGCAATCAACAATTTGGCACTTGATGAATGGATCAATTGTCGGCTAGGAAGAAGAAGCGGGAGAAGACGGCAGCGGCGGTAGCGGAGCAGGCGAGAGTTAAAGGACTATAGAATCAGTAAACTCGTAGATTATGACTTAAAATATTTCAAAATGATTTATCTAAAAATCAGACGATGTTTTTAACACTTAGTAAAATATATTTTATCACTTAGTTAAAAAATGTTGAAACAGATGCAATATTCAATGAGGTTGTTTGTAACACCGAGAACAGTGTAATACTATTGTTTTTATGTTTTAGTAGTTGAAACTTTATATTTTATACGTGAGAGTAAAATATTTGAACTTAGATTTTACTTTGTTTTATTTTATTTTTTATTAAATTTTTTTATCAAGTGATTAAATATTTTTCATGCTAAAACACAACCTAATATTTTGTGTTTTATAAGACATACTCTTCACAAATTAATAAGTTATTTTAAATATACTTTTTAATTTTTCTTACGTGTCACTGTATAATATTATTTTTTATTAATATAATGTACTTCAATTTTTTATTGTCATCATTAGTTTATCAATTTTATTTTTAAAATATATTTGTACCGTGTAAGTACTGCCTATCAACCGGGCCACATGGTCCTAAACTCCTAATGAACCTTTGCAGTAAATGGATCCATCCATAAATATGCGACCAACGTCGCAGTCGTACGCTTGTCTGCCTCCCTCTCGACCTACGGATGGATCGGATTGGATTCACTCATAAAACCGATCGATCGCCGGTTCATCGGGGCAGAAGGAACAAGTAGCCGTGGACCACGACGGCTCAGATCATGGAGCATCTGCCTGCGGTTCAGAGTCGGGGCGGCGCAACCGGTCGCAAGATCGACGCTGCGTCCGGCGACGTCGATCGAGGAGGTTGAGATTGACGTGGTCTCTCTCTTTTTTGGTACTGTCCGGTAGCGAGACGTGACGTGTGATCGAACGACCAGCGGCACGTCGCTTTCGCCGTCTCGGGTCGTCCGCCACAGCGCCGGCGATGGCGAACGCACCATCCGCTGACTGCTGGTTAGATCGAGCTGCAACTGAAAAAAGAAAAGAAAAAACACTTCTTGCCGTCGTCGCCGGTGGCTCCGGCCATCCATCGTCACCCAGCCCCAGCCCACAGGGCGGCCACTGGGCGTGTCTCATCTGAGTATCTGACTCTACCAACGCCTTCCTGTGCAGCCGGCCGGCAGCTGCACGCTCCGATCCAGCATGATTAACCAGCGAGATGCGAGATCTGACCCCCTCGAACAAATTGGCATTTTTTTCTTGGAGGAAACAGAGGATCCCATTCATGGACGGATAGTGGCAGCAGGTAAGCAGGATCTACCTCCACCTACTGCTGCCTCTGGCAGACTGGCTCGGCTCGATCGGGGCAGTCTTGGCCAGAGAGATCGTGACACGTCATATCCATTGTCTGCTTGAGCACTCGAGTGGTTGTTATGGCCAGGGTCCTGCCGGTGATTTCACCTCAGGCTCTGGCGCGGGCTGACAAACTGCGGCGACGGCGTGTTCCGACGAAACGGTGGCGACCACCGCCTGCGGCCTCGGCCTATGCTCTGCTCGCCGGTTTGTGTGTGCACTCCGATGAGATCTTTGAATCTGGGCATCCATCCGGCTGCTCATCTTTTCTTCCTCTTGCTTTCCCTTTCTCTATCTTAATGGTCTCAACTCTAAAAAAGCTCGACTGGCAGGGATTGACAGAGTTTCGTTGAAAACGCCGATGAAATCTCACCGATACTGCCTTGAGATCTGCAGGAGATCAATAGCCAGGATTCACGCCAGTCGACGGCGACTCACAGGTCAGCGGTCGCTTGGAGAAAAAAATCCAAAGCCGTTTGGTGAGCCGTGTCACAGTGTCACCCAACTCCAATCTGTAGCCCTCCCAAGCAGTACAGAGCTGCAGCTAGCTGGTAGCAGTAGCAGCAGGTCGAGCTGTCATATTGTCCAAACTGCATCTGATGTCTGTGTCCTCCAAATTCCCAAGACACAAGCTGCTGCCTGCTTGTGGCATACTGGCATCGCACAGGGCCTTCAGACACCAACATTGCCCGTGCCTTGCCTCCTCAAAACTAACACTTCAGCCTAATCATGAATCATGATCTCACACCGATATACTCCTACCAGCATTCGCTGCTCGTCGCTGTAGGATGGTTGAGGCAAATTTGGTGTTAGCAAAGACAACCAAGTTGTTCTTAGTTTATTACCTATAGTTGTTATTTCAGAAATTATATAAAACAATTGATTAATAAGTACAGATATTAAAACAACATATATTATGAGACAATCTCTCTCTCTCTCTCTATACACACACACACACACTAAAACAGTAAGTATACTATAGTATGTGCTTGGAGATCCTGCAAACCAGCAACAGCGGCCAGAGGTCAGATCTGCAGCAGCATACTGGTTTGCCAGCAGGTTAAAGGCCCTTTGAAACATGGTGTGAAGATGAAAAATTGATGAAGCTTATATTTATAACAGCTATTTAAGGGTTTAAACGAATTAATTTAATACTTAAACACTGACACATAACTCTGAAATAATATTTTCAACAATTTTTATGCCGAAATCTTTTTAGCTTAAAAAGCATGCCGACTTAAGCCATAACCCAAACCTGAAACAGTTGGAACCAAAGGTAATGCACAGTGATCAAGAACACAGACAGGCAATGCAATAAGAGAATGATCAGAACAGCTGAGCAGAGCTAACTTCAGTCTTCTTTCTTCTTCCAGAAACTCTGAATGTCTGACAGTCTAATACTATTCACATCCCACCACCACCACCACGCATGAAAGTTGCACTGGATGATGTAAAAACCACCAAATGTTACCAAAAAAAAGAGACAATTGAAGGAGAAAAACGAAGCCTGATTTACAAAACGAAAGTTCTCTTCTTTTGTTTTTGGTTTTTCTCCTAATCCAAAGACGGCTCATGCATCGCCATCTTTGACCCCCTCCTCCTCATCTGCTTCTTCTACTGTTCTTGATTTCTCCTTCCACCGTTTTTCGCCGGACCATGACGCCGAATTCATCCACCTGGGATCGTCGCGCTCCAGGTTTTCGCGATCAGTCGGAGTCACTGTCCATGCTCTCCATCCCTTTCAAGCCCCTGTACTTCTGCTGCTGAAGAGCCGAACAGCAAAAACAGATTCAGATTTCTCGTCAGGCCAGCGCGAGAAACTTGGCAGAGTTGCGAAGTAAAACATAACAAGACACGAGCTGCGACCACGGACAAACGACGACTTGACAGGAGTTGATTCCACAAGTCAACTAACAACGATGCAGCTGATGCTGCATTGCTGCTGCTTACGTGTAGAAACACTGCAGTGATGGCAAGAACACAGCGGGCCTGATTCCATGAACTTCTTTTTCTCACGGTGGATTAAAAAGAACAAAAATGACATATATTAATAAGAAAATAGTATTATAAAGTGGTATAAAAGAGATATTAAAACATGAAAATTCTTGATTAATTAGCCGAAGTTAAGTAGATTTTGTTGAATAAAGTTGAAGATCTAAACATGAAAATTTTTAAGGAAGAATTTTATAATGACCGTCTAAAAGGATTTGAGATCCTCTAACATTGGGGCTTTTGAGATCCGCTAACATTAAGGCTCCCCAACGTCAGGGTGCAGTCGATAGATCCTAATCGTCTCGCTTGGATTCGACGTTGCGAAACGAGGCTTCGCAACGGTTGAAAGTGAGACTTCGCGGCAACTGAGGCAGAATTTACACCGTCAAATCCTAGCGAGAAAGCCGAGATCCTGATTGTCCCGCCTTCCCGACGTCAGATGAGCTGCTTCTGTCTAAGATCCAACAAAAAAAACTAGGCCCACGTGTCAGCAACCCAGGGCATACCTGGAGGTGGGACCCGCCCGTGGGGCAGTGCGACGTGAGAGGCTGCCACGTCGGCAAAAGATAAAAGGGCAGAGGCTAAGCACGGTCATCAATGCGCACCCTCGCGCGTCCACTGGTGGTGGGTCCCACGCGACGTAGGGGGGTTCTCTCTCTTTCCTGCCTCCTTCGCTGTGACGCTTTCTCCCAGGCTTTCGCAGCCCAGTTTTTTTCCACCCATGTCGATTTGCAGAAATTCCCCAATTCCAGGCGAATTCAGGGCTCACGGATCTGTCCTAAACGCACAATTTCTTCGGAGAAATTCTAAACGGGGGCACTAAATCTATCAGCTTTTAGCTTCCCCTACCTCACGCAAATCACAGAGAGTGAATATGTAGATGAAATCGATTGGCTGGAGATTAACATGTACCTTCTTGGTGCACTTCTTCTCGCGGACGACATACTTGGATCTGGTCACATCCGAGAGCCACATTCCTGGGCATATGTACTGCAAGGTCGTAGAAAAAAAGAGCAAGATATCATCTCAGTTTTGTTAAGAGAAAAAAAGTCAAAACATCTCAGTTAGTGTAACAGTGTGTGTGTATGATCCCATACGTTGACTGCCTTCTCGACAAGCTTGGGCCTCTTCTTGGGTCGCTGGGGCAGCTTGGTGCCCTTCATGGCCAAGAAGTCCTCCTCCTTCTCCTTGCGCGACAGCGTGATATAGATCCGCGGCAGCTCGTGCTTCTGCACGGCCGCCGGCGCCTTGGACGAGGAGCCGGCGCCATGGAGGTCGCCACCACCGCTCTGCTGATACTTGGGCTCAGCCTTGGCCGTCGCCATGGCCACCCCAGCCTCCGCCGCCTTGCTGTCCGACGACGCGCGCTGCTGCCTCTCAGCCTTCGACGCCGACGGCCCGTCGGCGACACGCTCCTCCCCTGATCTGATCATCATCATACCGTCAAGTCGCCGCAACAAACAGCGACTGCGTGCAACAAAAACAAAAACTTTTCTACCCAACTGCTCCTGCTGCAACAGCAACAACGCAGCACGGCGAGATGCAGGTGAGCAAAGCAGAGCACCGGGCAAGCCACTGCCAAATGCCCGCATAAAAAGGCGGAGATGAGATGGGGATATCTGTATCCGCCTAGCTTTTATACCCATCTCGCATGTAATTAAGTGTCTGCCGTTGATGTCACCGTCGATCGTTCACGCAGCACACATACACAGATACACAGATTGACACATCATCACCGGGAGATGAACAAAGTGAAACCATTAATGGACATGGGCTGAATACAGAAATGAAACGCTAGATCGCCAGTGGGTGTGAAAGTATGAATGGATGCGCACACAGAATAGTAGACAAGAAAATAGGGGACAGTGATCTCTGGCTCGATGAACCTGACATGGACCTAAACTGAGAGACCAATACAAAATAGAAAAATATGCCGGATAAAAGATCTGGAAATCAGGAAGGGATATTGTAAAGGTCGATTCTAAAGGCAGAAGCAACTGAGTGAGTGATTGCTCACCTGAACAAATCAGTATTGCTAGTAGCATGACAAAAAAACATATTTTTATAGCTATTATTGTACATAACAAGGGAAAATGGCGTGGAAAGATGGAGAGGGTCGACAGCTCAGCTCACCATGAGAAAGCGCGCGGGAGACCCGATAATACGGCGAGGGGCGAGGGGAGAGGGGCGAAACTGGAAGAAGAAATTTTCGGGGAAAGGAAAAGAGGGCGCCGACGCCGTCTAGCTAGATGGGATGGCGTGACCATGGTGGCGAAAGGGACAAGCGAGCACGTACCTGTGGTGGGGAATGGCGTAGCGGCCGTGGCGAGAGGATGGCGTCCCGGTCGGCGGCGGCATTAGCTTCTCCGCCGGCGCCGACGAGCGGCGCTGGATCTTGACGACGGCCTGGCGGCGCTGCGGCGAGGGCGCGGTCGCTGACGAGGCCGACG
>KE373351.1:102164-114177 GCA_000418225.1 Zizania latifolia | reverse complement strand
GACAGAGGTGAAGGCGGAGGAGCGGCACCGGTGGCCTGAGCGGCGGAGGCAGAGGAGGAATGGAACTGGAGAAACATTGGAGATGGAGGAGAAATGGCTGCCAACGTGGGACCCACAGCAAATAGCCACTCAAATTGGCTAGCCAAGTTTGGCCAACGAGCAGGGTGATTTGGCCAGCCGGATGGCCAGTTTGTTGAAGGATATTTTTTTGTTTGGATGGCTAAAATTTAGCTTAGAGAACCAAATAGCCAATTTATTGGAGGTGCTCTTAGGGTGTAGAAAGTTATTTGCTTCGATAGATTACAATGATACATTGAGGACACGCCAAACTAATATCATTAACATTAAATTAAAAAAGAGTACCTCCTCCATTTAAAAATATAAGTTATTCTAGACTTGTCTAGATTTATATATAGATCGATGAATCTTAGATACATATATAAAATATATACATTGATTTATAAATGAATCTAGAAAAAATGACTTATATTTTAAAACGGAGGCAATATAATATTTAAGACAACCATAAACCATTGCCCTGATTCACCCGAAAGGCATACAGATAGTTTACAAATCACAAGAATTCTGATTCTGGAAGATCATTGGTAGCTTTTGAGGTTACAATATTACAGCTCTAGAGAAAAATAGTTAACACTGCATGGAATTTCATTTGAAGGCAAATGAATCACTGGCATGCGTTACAGAAGATGCAACCAACTGTCTGTGCAGTAAAAAGACAAGCTAAACTCCTCAAAATCGCTAAAACCTTTCTGGCTGGTCAATCCAGCGGCCAGCTGATACAAAACCTCCACGATGCACAACTATCACTTTTGCAGGATAGGTAAGATACCTGTTTCACTTAAAAACATAATTTCTTGTTAGTTTCGAAATATTGGCCTGCTATACAAAAGAGATGTTTAAAAAAGAAAATAGTTGATAGCTTCAGACATCAATATACAGAAAATACATCAACCAAAATGGACTGCATCATGCTCTGGAGGCAGTAGCAACATAGATATATGCAGAAATCCCATCCAGTATGGCTTCTTTATGGTTCCAGTTTCACCACAAAGACCTGATAAATTGACTATCTAGACAACCAGGACAAAGTAACACAGATGGATCAATCAGTACTTCAGTAGTCCTCATCTGACTCGTCAACTCTTTACATGTCTGGATATAAGGGATGTTGATCCGTCATCGTATAATTTCGCAGAGCAATACCAATTTCCAAAAACACTAAGACCATGTTTGGAAGCCTGAAACTTATCCAAGATCTCGACCCAGTTCCTAGCAACCCAATTGCTTTTAGTAAGGATTGGGCATGATTCCAGCCTGGAGAGGGGCTCCTAAACAAGGACAAAGTGAAAAGTGTGATAGAACACCAAGATGACCTAACACTCCAACTGCAAAGCATATACTGCAGCACATGGTTTTACAACCATCAAGCTCACTACATATCATTTGTACACGCTTGAACACTAATAACACTAGCACACTAACGGATATTAGACGAACAGATATTGGGATCATTGGAGGCAAGGCTGTGAGAAACCAGTTGATGAGAGACCCATCAACCAAAGCACAGCCTCGTACTATGAGGCCACTGCATTTTATCTGGGGCCCCAACTTCCGAGCACCCCACAGAGAACCTGCAGGTATTTCGAAGCTAGCAGAAGAGCTTCCCCCATTGGCATGGGGCCCTTGAACACACAAACATAACGATCGCTCTCATCAAAACCTAACAATGCATCATTTCGTCATTTGCACGTTACAAATTAGGTAACAAGCCTTTGCAACTATGGAATTCAGATACAACAGCACAATGTTGTGACTCTAACCCGAAGAGCTCGACAAATCAATGATTAATAAACAATTAACTATATTTTGTACCTTAATTATTAGTTAAAAGTTATTAATATTGATTTTTCTAAAAAAATAGACGACGACTTATACGTACGATACTTGCTAGAGTGCTTTACTAGAATGGATGCGTCCCTGGTAACGTTTCACGTCTTTCCCTGGTAATACTTGTTCACCAGTTTTTCTGAATAGTCCCCGAATGTAAGAGTTCCATTTGGTGGAATCAACTGCCAGAAGTTAAAACATAGATTTAAATCAGAAAGGCACGCAAGAGCCAACGAGCGCCAAACGAAAGTTTTTTTCTGTTTAGGAGAGATAACGAACCTCTTGGTGATAAGGAATTTCACTTGGAAACTTGATCTTCTCATCCCTACCAAATATTTTGAAGTGAGCAAGATTTGAAAACCCATACTGATCAGCCTAGACGTTCTAGTGTCTACACCGCACAGCTTATTATTGAACAGTTCATCAACAGGGCAAAGCAATCAAATTCTTTGGTAATTGGTGGGCAACAGCAAAGCTGTACTCCATGTGAGCTAATATTATTTTTTGGAAGTTGGCTAGGAGCTCTGGCAATTATCAAATAGGAGGTGGGCAGGGCAGTCGAGTTCTCCATGTGAGCTAATATGTAAACACTACAATTTGGACTAGAAAAATTGCACATACCAATCTGGTTGCATGAATAATGCGAAGGTCGAGCGATCAACATTCGAAGCATTTTCACTGCTGGGAGCCTAGAGACAACAGTAACAGTATAAGAACTTTACAACTGCAGGAACTAGGAATGCTATTACCCATTAGACGTCTACAGTGTCTGCAAACATTTTTTTCTAGAGGACACGCAAAAGAGTTGTGCATCTTTTTCATTAACTACACTACAGAACTAGGTGCAATATAGATGTTCCAATTAGGAAGGGTGCTAATTTATATAATAGAAGAATACCTGCACACAATGTGGAGTTGCACATAGACAACCTCTCGATAGTATTTCAGTAGTTTCCCCAATTTGGTAAGCCAATTCATACCCCTCAAATGTAACCTTATATCCAGTAAAAACCCTATTAGCACAGACCACATAGCCCTCTCCATGGAATAATTTAACAAACAATGATTAAAAACTGTTTAAAGATTTGTCTATTTCCCAGTGCTGCAAGCACTGGTACATAAATTTTTATCAGTTTCATGGCAGTGATGACTGTATAACCTAAATTGCATAACATATCAACTTGATCATAATTCTACAGTGGTTGAAGGGAAATTACTGTACCTTAACAACTTGACCATCACGAGTCTTTATGTAAAGCCCAGCTACACTATCAGGACAGGGGATCTCCATTGAATTTCTCGTAAAAGAGGCACGCGTAAGTCCTGTATGCACAAAAAAATCTTTTAGAGAAAAATAAAACAATCTTCTATGAAACAAAATAGGCTAAAATAAATGAGAAAACTAGATAACAGTAATAGAAAAGAAAACATATCATATATATATATATATATACGGTAGCGCTAAACAGCGCGCGGCGCGCTGTTTATTATTCAGCCCGAGGAGGTCAAACCCACGTCAACCACCACACCGCTCCACCATCCACCGTACTATATATAGTGTAATTTTTTTACTACCAATCTAATAATTTTACCACCAATCTAATATGCGAAGTGTAATTTATATGGTAGTAAAAAAATTACACTGCATATAGTAAAGAAACAGCCCGAATGTGGTAAAAGATTACAACCCATACAAAATTACACTTCGCATATTAGATTGGTGGTGAAATTATTAGATTCGTAGTAAAAAAATTACACTGCATATAGTACAGAAACAGATCAAAGATAGTAAAAGATTTACAACCCATATAAATTACACTTCGCATATTAGATTGGAGGTAAAATTATTAGATTGGTAGTAAAAAAATTACACTGCATATAGTACGGTGGATGGTAGAGCGGTGGTGGTTGACGTGGGTTTGATCTCTTCGCGCTGAATAATAAACAACATGTCTAGCGCTGTATAGAATATCTATATATATATATATATATAATGCAAATAAGGTTAGGAGCTCATAATTTCGTCACAACTCACTTTAATTGTTCAGAAGTTATCATACACATCTCACTGAATTTTCAGCCATAGGGATAGCATATATAACCTGTTAAAGATCCAAAGTCCGTATGCCACCCACACCATGATGAAACAGAACCACCTCGTTTCTGGTTGCTGTGATAAGAGACAAACATAAATCAATTCTTACAACTAAAAGGCTAGAACATTTAAAAAGCTTGGATTACAAAACAATCTCGAATGTTCAAGAAATGTTAGATAGCTTTGATCCACATAGACAGCACATGCAAAATGCCTTAGCATACATGCAATGGTACAATGTGTCCATGCTGTCATCCTTGATAGGAACCATACCTCAAGGTCATAAAGGTATTCAGTACCTACTGATGCAACTCGTGGGTACAATTTTTTTGTCATGTACTGTATATATACCTAAACTGTCGGGGGAAGTAGTACAAAAGGCGGCCCTTGTGACACCTTGAATTGGCAATTGTCTGCTCAAGGCTTTCACCATCATATGGTCCCACTCCTTGCTGCATTACTGATAAACAAACAGAAGTTAGCCCAACTGACTAATGGGGAAAACCAAAATTCATGACACAAGTACAAATTTGACAATTATAACGAAGCCAATAAGTTGAATATTTTGCCAAATTTGGATGTGGTTGTCCATGAAAGTACATACTGTAGCGATCACAATGGTGAGCCAACATCAAGCCAACTTGCAACATCAGCTTTCCAAGAGCTTTAAATGCTACAAATGAAAGAAATGTTATAAAAATTGATTACCTAGTATGGAAACAAGGAAAAGGTAGCACAAAAATAAAAAAGTACTTAAGACAATTTCAGCAAGTAATGATCATGTGAGAAACAGAAAAGGTGGGCATTAACTCTTGAGTATCTTACATTTAGCTCCCTAAGTACAGGATACCAGCAAGGTAAATGGAATACAAGTTCTAGCTAATACAATAAAGACAAATATCCTGATTTCAACTGGAACATATTTTACATAAATAGCATGTCTATAACAAGTACTTATATGCATACACCTGTAAGGTGCCAACAAAATACATGACTGTGAAGTACAAAATGTATGGAAGATTGTAGAGGAGAGTACCAAGTTACACCAGTTCAACAGCTAAAAAAAATCTGCAAATGGACGACTAAAATTATGATATAAGGCAATTATCATGGTATGTACAGCTAATAAATATTTTCGAATAGTTGTAGCAAGCTCTCAAGCCTTGAATTAAAGTATAGTGAGGATATCATATTATCATCTAATATATACACAGGTCTTTTGTCCAAAGAAACATACACATAAAACAGTCAGCCAGCCATACCTGTTTCAAGCTCAGGAAGATGACCTGATGGCCATATATTTGGCCAGCAATATGATGGGTACCTGCAGGGTAAAACACATAATATTGCAACTCAAGAGACACTGAACATATATTACATTAAAAAAATAACTATAATACTATAATAGTGATCCAAATATTTCAGATAAAGTAGCAATATGACATGAGATTGATTGATACAAACAAGCGACTACTAAATATATTATATTTACAACAATGACATAAGTTACAAAATATTCAGGTTTTCTCATGATACTAACACCAACAGTAAACAAAGTAAAATTATTTATGTAAGAAGCAGTGTACCTTCTCACAAGCACATCATCAGTGGTTGGGACATCCAAAATTGGGTTGGCATAAAAAGAGCCTTTGAACGTGTCTGCATGAATGATCAAAAGACACAAAATGGATGCAATTCATTACCTGGCAAAACTTAGTTACTCCTTCACATATGACAAGATGCATAATAATATAAAGTGCAAAAGTGCTTACCAAAATTCCCAGACTCGAGCTTCTCTTTCCCATGACTCCACCCGAAGTTATATCTGGGAAGCAAGGAAAAATGCACATGGAACACTTAAGCTCATGACTATTGTGTATTCACTCAGAATATCAAGCTGGATATAAGCTGAAGCACAGGTATTGATCCTAACTAGGAGCTCCCAAATCCCAATTGGAGCACAGAATAAACCACAATCAACTTCGTGATTAACAAAACAACCAAAAGCACCACCATCCCCTCTGTTACCACCTGCTGTCTGGGTCTTCAAGTCCTTTCTTCACATCTTCAGGAAGGTTTGCAATCCTAAAAAAAGGAACGAAGCAAGAGAGATGTAACTACAAATCTCATGCAAACATGCAAATTGCAGTGTGCCTCCTCCCCTGGACCCTGAACTGAAACGAGAGACGATAGAGAAGAACATACCTTGGTGCCAGGCGCAGAAGCGTTTTCCTTAGCACGGGAAAACCAGGTACCTGCATGTACCAAAGCTCAGGGACAAAGTCCATGACTCGAATTTTTCTCTGCACGCCAGAAATGCAATGCACATCAGTTTCGTCTCATCACACTCACGTCCGCAACGGAGATGATGCCGAGCCCATTGGGACCGAGGCCTTCCTCGATCTGCCCGCTCAGGTCTCTGTCCCTCTCCTGCAGGAGGAAATACGTCGTCGCAACTCGGAATCAGAGGAACCAAAAACTTGAGGAGAGAAACGAAACGACGGAGTAGCAGGGCTTCCATACCTTGAGGTCGGAGAAGGGGATGGAAACCGTGCGGACGGACAACGGCGGTGTCTGCGTGGCGCGGCACGGCACCCGGCGGGGCGCGAGCGCGAGGGGCCGTTGGCCTCGGGCGGCTGGTGCCCCGCTGGGTTGCGTTCGCACGAGACGACCCATATCCATCTGCTAAACCCCTCCTCGTCGTCTTCTCCGCGCTGGATTCGTACTGGGATTCACCAGCGCAGCGCAGCACGGCAACCAGTGGCGCGGCGCGGATCACCTGCTAGCGGACGAATCTGGCTAAGAAAACTGGTGGGAATGCTACGCGCGGTCGTCGTCACGCTCATCGCTGCGGCTCCGGCATCTCGCCGTGCTTGCTTCCGCGATGTTTTTGTCGATTGATTTCACAGAGGTCGACGAGTGGATGGATCGGTGGCTCGCGGCGTTTGCGCCCAAAACTACGAATCGAAATAATGGAATGGAAGACACCGCCAAAGTGAGCTTGTTGATTGCGACTCTCCTTGGTTTAAAACAGATTTTTTTTCTACAAATAAACAGCTCTCTTGTCATAAATTTGAGCAGTTTTTACATTATTACCCAACATATAACAACCGGACAGAGAGTCTACATGTCATACACGTGGAGCAAAAACAGAAACAACACTAACTTATATACAACAATTGCAAATTCCCCGTTTTCTACAGTAGGATTGATTGGAAAGTCGCATAAAATTATCAGTATAACGAGATGAAGTTTATCCGAACCGGTCTAATTTACCGCAGTTAGGGCGTACGAAGTTATCCAATATGCCATTTGCCGTGATTCACCTCAGAGGCATACAGATCACACGAGTTCTGATTCTGGAAGATCATTGGCAGCTTTTGAGGTTACAATATTACAGCTCTAGAGAAAAATAGTTAACACTGCATGGAATTTCATTTCAGGGCAAATGAATCACAGGCGTGCGTTACAGAAGATGCAACCAACTGTCTGTGCAGTAAAAAGACAAGTTAAACTCCTCAAAATCGCTAAAACCTTTCTGGCTGGTCAATCCAGCGGCCAGCTGATACAAAACCTCCACGATGCACAACTATCACTTTTGCAGGATAGGTAAGATACCTGTTTCACTTAAAAACATAATTTCTTGTTAGTTTCGAAATATTGGCCTGCTATACAAAAGAGATGTTTAAAAAAGAAAATAGTTGATAGCTTCAGACATCAATATACAGAAAATACATCAACCAAAATGGACTGCATCATGCTCTGGAGGCAGTAGCAACATAGATATATGCAGAAATCCCATCCAGTATGGCTTCTTTATGGTTCCAGTTTCACCACAAAGACATGATAAATTGACTACCTAGATAACCAGGGCAAGGTAACACAGATGGATCAATCAGTACTTCAGTAGTCCTCATCCAAGACTCATCAACTCTTTACATGTCTGGATATAAGGGATATTGATTCGTCATCATATAATTTCACAGAGCAATACCGATTTCCAAAAACACTCAGACCTTGTTTGGAAGCCTGAAACTTATCCAAGATCTCGGCCCAGATCCTAGCAACCCAATTCCTTTTAGTCAGGATTGGGCACGATCCAAGCCTGGAGAATGACTCCTAAACAAGGACAAAGTGAAAAGTGTGATAGAACACCAAGATGACCTAACACTCCAACTGCAAAGCATATACTGCAGCACATGGTTTTACAACCATCGAGATCACTACATATCATTTGTACACGCTTGAACACTAATAACACTAGCACACTAACGGATATTAGACGAACAGATATTGAGGTCATTGGAGGCAAGGCTGTGAGAAACCAGTTGATGAGAGACCCATCAACCAAAGCACAGCCTCGTACTATGAGGCCACTGCATTTTATCTGGGGCCCCAACTTCCGAGCACCCCACAGAGAACCTGCAGGTATTTCGAAGCTAGCAGAAGAGCTTCCCCCATTGGCATGGGGCCCTTGAACACACAAACATAATGATCGCTCACATCAAAACCTAACAATGCATCATTTCGTCGTTTGCACGTTACAAATTACATAACAAACCTTTGCAACTATAGAATTCAGATACAACAGCACAATGTTGTGACTCTAACCCGAAGAGCTCGACAAATCAATGATTATTAAACAGCATGAACAGGTGCAATAAGCAATACATCATCACACATCGTAAATGTGAAAACAGTGAAAACTAAGTACATCGTTCTACCTTAGATGCTGCTGGGGTACATGAAGACGCGGACCTTCTTACCCTGCACAACCAAAATCACCAGACAAAAACATCAGAAGTGAGAGTGACATAAGACTGAAGCAAGAGCGCAATGGAAGGATCAACGGATGGCACCACGGCAGTTGGCGCGTGAATTACCATGGAAGTGGGCGGGAGGTTGGACCGGAACTTGGCACGGACGACGCCGGAGTTGCCGTGGGGGCGGGTGACCTTGCCCCAGATGCAGCGGATGGTGGTGCCGCTGCTCTTCGTCTTGGCCTTGTAGACGTAGGCGATGCGCTTGCCGGCGTACCACCCCACTTCCTCCTTGGTGTTCACACCCTCGATCTGCAGCAGCGACGTGTTCTCGTACTGGTTCGACTTGGACCTGCGCGAGCAATCAAAAATCAGCCTCACGCCACGGCGCAGATGGAAAAGAGGGGACCGGACAATCACCTCTTGTAGCCGAGGATGGTGCCGCGCACGTACAGCCTCACGCGCTGTCCTTGCCGTCCCTTCACCATCGTCGCCGCCGGCCGCCGGGAATGTGGATATGGCGGCAGCGGGAAGCGAGGAGGAAGGAGGTGACGGCGCAGGGGGAGTGAAATGAACCCTAGGGCATGGTGGGGCTTTAAAAGTTTCTGGTGGCTGATTGGACGGCTGAGATTTTATCCAGGTGGACGGCGGATGTGTATCGAGATCCCCGTAAGAGGAGGCTAAATTGTACAGGCCCATCTAATCATATGGGCTTACAAATCAAATGGGCTGAATCAACTACGGCAGAGTAATGTGCCAACCTCTTTATAATCATCTCTGTTATTTGATGAATAGCTCACACTTTGACTGTACGATATAAATATCCATCTCAATTTTGAGATTAATTTCGTAGGCAAGTCATTTGTAGTTTCTCAGTTTCTGATTTTTTATTATAGTCGGTAGAAAACAATTATTCAGACAAAGTAATTAGTGTGACCTTAATATAGTAGTGCTTGTAAACAGACGCTAACTATCACTCCCTTGTGTTATTCGAATAGTCGATGCAGCTAGTGTCGGTGTTGCGATCTGACTAATTAACTGCTGCATTTTGTCTCAATGCTTACGTATCTGAAGACATTACTAATGCTAATTACAGGCTTAATTCTCAGATAGAACTGGTCATGCATGGCTACCTCGTCTGAAGTCTGAACCTATCAATCATGGATGCAGAACATTTTCCCCAAGTTAACAATATGTCAATATGAGCTTTGGACACTAGCATCCAGCAGTTTCTTCACCCTTGCATCTACAGCAGTGTCGAATGTGTAAAATGTGTATATCACTGCTGCTGATAGCTACTAGCTACTTAGCTAGCTGCCTAACGTCTCACCTCGATCGACAACACACAGTACACATACACAGGTGACTGCTCCTTTTGCTGAATCTTCACAGCTCTGAGTCTCTGACCAACCAAAGCAACATCTCGGATAGCAACAACAACCATATGCGGCGATCGAATTCCTAATTTAATTCCCCCAAAAGTTGCCGTGTTACAACTTACTATGGATCAATCTCCTCTTGCTGGCTGCATAATTGACGTCACAAGAAATAAAAATCCGTGCTTTTTTATATATCGAGCTAGTTAATTTGCGGCCATGCATTTTTTCAGAACTGCAAGATTATTACACATGGATATAAACATAAGATGTTCTTCAGTTGACGACTCTCTGCATACACTGCAGTACTGCACCATGGCGGAGCGACCGATCGAGATCATTATCTTTGTCGATCAAGAGGCCAAAAGGAAGATGAGAAGTTAAAGAAGAGAAATCACCAAAACGGTGCAGCTACTGCGCATGTAGAATTGCAGATTGCAGAGCGAGTAGCCTGCAGAGCTCGCTCTAGCTAGCTAGCTAGTTCTCCGGTATGCTTGCGAGCCGCGGCGCCCACGCGTCCCGGCAAGGGCTCGTGGTGACGCTGCCTCCGCCGCCGTTGCCGCCGCCGAGGCCGGAGTTGAGCTCCACCATCCTGGCCTTCCTCTCCAGGGCGCAGCGCTCCTCCAGCCTCGCCATCAGCTCCGCCGCGTCCTTCCTCTTCAACACCACCTTCACCCGCATGCCGTCCGCGCCGACGGCCGGCTCCACGCGGCACCCCGGCCACGCCCTCTTCATCTCCTGCGCCTCCTCCTCGTCGACCTCCGGCATGTCCACCGGAACCACGTGCCTCGCCGCCGCCTTGGCGACCTTGCTCCTGCGCGCCGCCGGCGTCTTCTTCCTCCTCTTCTTGACTCCGGAGGTGGCCACCGCCGTGGCCTCCTCGCACGCGCATGGCAGCGGCAGGTTGTTGCCCATGGCAGGTAGAGTACTAGATGTGTCTGTCTGTTGACTCTGTGTATCTAACGTGTACTAGATGGCAGGAAGAGCGAGCATATATACTTACTACTCTTTACTACTCTATTTTGTAGCAAGTGTAGTCTAAAAATTAATTTTATTGTTCTTGTTATTTAAATTATTATTTTAGGTGACTTCTCATTCTTCTCAATAGACTTTCTATTTCTAGCTAGACATGAGAACTTACTACTCTATTTTACATAGATTCAAATAGAAAGATATATTTGAGAAGTACATTAGAGTAGATAGCAAAATAGAAATCCAACTTAAATAGAGAGACTTGTTATTGCCCTAAATAGCAAGTCAAAAATAGCAACCACATTGGAGATGCTCTAACTAGCTAGCGAATGACAATGTTTGTGCTTTGAGTGGCAGTTAGTTTGTGTGCGGCTAGGCGCTATTTAGGCTATGTTGGTTGAGTTTTTTTACCACTTTTTAGCTAAAAATAAATAAATCAAATAAATATGGATGAAATTATATTTTTAATCGTAACAAAATTTTCTAATATAGAGTAAAAATTATTTATTTCTAGATTTTATAACTTCATATTTTATGGTGTCCGATTATTTTGACAGCTTATATGGACTTATTATATTTAGGTATGAAATTAACATTTTTTATTGTTAAGCTTTATGCGATTGCTCTATCACAAATCTATACATAATCTAATCAAATAACTTTATTTTTTTATTATAGCTTATAGCTCAAAAGGAGCTTAACTTGTTCAGTCTACTGAGTGCCGGGTTTTAATATGTTCGTCACCATGGTGTCACCCAAATCAATTATTAGTGGCTAATTAATGGTTTGATTACTATTAAAATAGCAATCGACCAATCTGTCCGTGAGACGCCGGTTTGGTTTGTGTCACCTTGATCAATCGATCTACAGATTCGTGTACCAGTCAATGCCAACACTTCGGG
>KE373351.1:73938-89076 GCA_000418225.1 Zizania latifolia | reverse complement strand
CGCACCGCCGGCGCGGCGCGGAGCTTCAGCGCAAGGCCCTGCGCCACCGACATTGTCGCGCGCGGGAAGGAATGCCCCCCACGCCTCCGCCCAGGTAGGTTGTTACTCCGCTAGCAGAGTAGAACACTATTTTATCTGCATCCAAAATTTCAAATGCAACTGATCACACTCTAACGAACTGGAAAAAAAATATGCATATCATCTCGCAGAAAGCTCAGAATTGTCTGCTTCCACGCATCCAGATAAAAACAAGATACTTCCTTTCGTTTTAAATTGGATAAGAACAGATATAGATAAGTAACACTAATAATTAAATGAATAAAACGCCTCGGGAACACCAACGAAATCTGCGGCGAAAAAAAATGGATCAAACGCAGAAACGAACACGTAGCTAGATTCACAGTATCAAACCGAACAAACAAACCGGAGATCCTTCCGTTCATGCGAGCCGAGCACTAGACGATACCTCTTGATTCTCTGCAAATGCTTGTTCCTCTTCACCTGGATGGAGATCGACGGCGAGTTGGGGCGAGCCGGCCGCTTCTCCCCTCTCGCTGATACAGTGAATCGCTCTCGCTCTCCTCCGCCTCCGCCTCCGCCTTCGCCTTCGCTTCACCTCGCAGGAGTGTATCGCTAGTTCGCGCACACGCCCTCATTTATACTCACTCCCCATCCATTACATAAGTTTTTAAAGCTTTTTGAATCATTTCATAAATATAAATTATTTTAAAATTTATGATAATTTTTTCTATTCTCTTACGTTAAATGTCACCTCTCTTTTTATAAATAAATGATAGAATAAACGAGAAAAAAAATAAAATCATTTAGGTTAATTTTTAATTTTTATATATAGTTTTTAAAATATATATACATATAAGTAATCGTACCGAACAGATAGATTTTACAATGGGTCAGCAGTAGCTTCTTCTCCCTATCTCAATATACATATTTTCGTGTGGTATTTCATTTACCTTTCATTTCCGCTCTAATTCTTCCGTTGGTTTTGTGGTATCGATGTTTTTTTATTAAAGCACCATGGGAGACTCCAAATTTTGCAGCAAATACATCCATGGCCGGTTCTAAATATGAAAATTTTCGGTTGTATGCTCTCAAATTCTGTCAAATTCCACTGAATAAAATTTTCCAGGGGAGCAAAAGGCCGCTCGCTCAATTAGAGCACGGACGATGTTAGCATCCGGAGATGCGACGTACTAGTAGTGTACTAGTCTTTAGTTTGACAATTTCAGTTAATTTTTCTAGTTTTTACTAATTTTTAAAATAAATTTACACTCAACAAACTAATTTTTTCTAGTTTTTACTAATTTTTAAAATAAATTTACACTCAACAAACTAATTTTTTCTAGTTTTTACTAATTTTTTCTAGTAATAATAAACGCCGTGGGGTGGTTCAAAGTTCTCGTGGTAAGTGATCTAGTCGAGGATAACATTAGAAATTATTTGTTCTGTTGTAAGGATCGATTTTTAAAAATTATAAATCTTTTAGGTATCTTAGATACCATAACGAGGGCATAAGTGGGAGGAGGAACGGATGAGGGACCACGTGACGCCAATCGCATAAATAGGGTGTAGATAGCAGAGGAACAGGCAGAACAGGATGTTGGAGAGTTGAATTGAATTACCACCCAAAATTTATTTCCCAAAAATCACAATAAATAGATTTTGTAACCGCGCAGGTTAGCTCATTCCGGATCGTATTTACGCAACGAGTACTTGACGTGAACGAAAGGGATTTGCAGATTGTGATTAATTTTAGAGAGGTGAAAGCGTTGAATTTGCCACTTCGCAATTAGATATTGTTGTGTCAATCACGGCATGCATCGGGAATAATCTGATCTCTACAACAATTTAAAATTATAAACAGAATAATCTATTTATGCTACAACAGTTTAAAATTATGAATAGAACAGTTTATTTATTTTTCGTGACGCTATTTGTGAGACGCTACCAGACAGATGATTTAACCTGAGAAACCGAGTGCAAGCGGCTCCTAGTTCTGATTTCGGAAACTAGGTAAAAGTCAAATAAATATACCATTCTGTTCATATTTTTCTATGAATTGTTCATAACAATATGTGTAACAAGATGCAGATAGAACCCGATCAGAGATGTCAATGGTCCTAATCCTTGTTTTCTGACAAGAAATTTATCAGGCTAATAATACAAGCCTGGTAAATCGTAGATTAACTGATTAATTCTCACCGTGATCTAGTGGCCATATCTATGCATGCATGGAGTTTCTTCCAGATGATACAGGTCTGATACCTATATGTCAGTACGTTGTCCTGATGAGCCCCTGATCGATAGTCGATTTGTAAATTGTAATTGATTGAGCCATGAAATTGATTAAACAGTTGGCTGCAACTACGACAACTTCCCATAGATTGCAATGTCCAGTACAATCTCATCTAGCTATCATGGAATCCAGATCTTTAAAAAAGAGAGAGGGAAAAATATATAGTCTGATCCTTGAGCTAGCGCACACTGCAACCTTAATAATGACAAAAGTCAGATCGGATCATGTAACTAACCAATCATACTTTAGGCTCTAATTTCGCCATCGATCCCTTCACGGTTTCGACTAGCTCGCGTCCGCCCACGTAGAGCGAATAACTACAATTCGTGGGCATTGTTAATTTGGACTTGCATGACAATGAACACACTTACACACGTCCATGCGAACGTGCAGATGACCTGAAGAATAAGCCAAGTTGGCATCGAAGTCTTGATAATATCATATCATTTTGAGCTGCAGCTAGCGATCGACGTCAATGGGTGGCTCGTACTGAAGGCGATCGAGTGCAGGAAGGGGTTAATTAAGGTGTTTCTTCCGGTGTGCTGCAGCCTGAAACTGAAAGAGAGGCGATCTGGCTGACGAGGGCGTGCACTGAACGAACGCCGGCGAGTCGCCGAGTAGGCCCGTCCCCATCCGCAGCCGGGGGACGTGCGCGGGCCGGTGACGCGGCCACACGCGGCTCGCCTCGGTGGGTGAAATACCCGTGTTACCTATACCCGTCTCACGTACTGCAGCTACGGCCGTTCTTACTGGTTACTGTTGCTTGACTGAGGCTGATGGAGTGCTGGACTTACGCTAAGGCGGCCGGGCATAATTTGATAGTTTGTTTATGTTATTGACTTAAATAATTTTGTGTATTATTATTACTAGTATTATATCTATGCTACACATCGGTAAAAATAAAAAACAATTATATTATTAGTCAGGAGTTAAATTCTTTAGAACTTTAATTTAGTAGTTAGAAAAATTGTAGCAGCATTAAAAAATAATTATATGTGCAAATCAAACTGCCATAACCTCAAAAAATCAAATAAAAGCACAAGAAAAATATTTACTTGCAGTCCAAGCCATCAGGCTACATGATTTGGCATCGACCCTTTGGATGCCATCTATACTGCCCTTGGACAGCCATTCGAAGTTCTTCCAGCGAAACTAATGATCAGGATAGTTTTGGGAGTAGGACTGCCGAGCAGAAAGAATGGGTGTGTTCTGCTTGGGTCGGATCTCTCCTTTTATAGAGTACGCCGTGGAAATCGGGAATTCACTTAGATAGAAAGAAAGCACATTTCGATCATGGCGCTCACATTAGATGGAAAGAGATCAAACCGAAAAGGAAAAATCGCAATATGAGAAAAGTCATTAGAAGGAAATATATCAGCTCACTAAGAAAAGTTATTTACATGAAATGTCTTTAATTGAAAAGATATACATTCACTAAGGAAAGTCCTTTAAATGAAAGATTATTATATAGAAAGATATACATCCATTAAGAAATTCATTTAAATGTAAAGTTATTATACGAAAAGAGATAAAAATATAAAATCAGTTGCGGGTGGGCGGGGCCAGAAATCACGTGCGCGGTTGCTGATGAGAGGGACATATTAGAATGAACGGTTAAGATTTAATACAATCAAACGGAAGGCTAAGATTGAATAGATGAGTGTCCATGGTGAACACTCAACTTCGTCAATTATATAGTAGGGTAGATGGATTGATAATATAATTTTTCTAAGTGACAAAAAGATTTGATAAGTTGCTGGTGCCAAGAAATGACTCTAGTTTTTTTTTGCTATTTTGGCTCATATGTTACTGACTTAATGGTTTCGTGTGTCATTATCACGAGATAATAATATATATGACCCTTTTCAGTACAACTCCAGTTCTAAAATATATTCTAAATTTAGAGTTTGTATGATAAAATAGAATGATTTAAACTTTTGTTTTTGTATAAAATAAAAATTATATGACTTAACTAAATATAATTAATCAAACTATAACTTTAGAATTTGGTAAACTCCAAAAATACAGGTCTATTTGGGGAGCTTTCGTAAATATAAATGCCTCTAAAAATTTAAGTCTCTCTAAATAAGTATGAATCTGAGCCTAAATTATAAGATTTAATAATTACAAAATCTAAAAATAAAATAAAATAGAAATATCAATTTCTCTAAATTCTTACGAGCTAATAATCATCGGCCGCTTCTTATGTCTGAACAGGCATCAGACCCGAGAGCCGAGCAGAGCAGCCAACCGTGCGGCGCGCGAGGCATCCCACCGTGGACGCGCACCGAACCAACGAAGACATGGCGGCCACGAGCTCCGCGGCGCTCTTGTCGCTTGCATTCCCCGCCACCAACGCCACCGCCTCGGCCTCCTCCTTCCGCGTATCCACCGCCAGAAGCCACCAGCGCAGGCCGAGCACTGGCTGTACGTAGCCCCTTCAGGGCGTCCCCCATCAGTGCTCCAACGCCTCGTCCTCCGGCGCCGCCCAAGCCCCAGATCAACCTCGAGTTCGTCGGAGCAAGTTCGTAGTTGCCCCCCATAGGCAAGGATAGAACTGCTTGCTATCATCTTATGCTGTAATCAATGTATGGGCTGTTGATAATTCGAGTGATGTACAGCCGAAGGCGGATGCCCATGGGCCGTACCCGGTGGACCGGGCGGCGGCGGCCAGCGGCAAGAAGCTCCTCCGGGACGTCATGCTCGAGAACAAGATCGAGCTCTATACGCCATATGTGACGGTGAGGCGCCCTCACCTGTCTCGCTTGAAGATTTTGCTGTGCCTGTCACTTGTCACTTGTCAGGTTCTGAAGATTTAGCGACGACCAGCCGGCAAGTTGCTTCTAGCCAATCTGCTGCTTAACAAAGAGTCGCATCGTTGCTTTGCATGGTAAAGTGATGAACTGCGGCGGTGGCACTTGCATAGTCGAGGTACCCTGCTCTCTCCTAATCAATGACATAATCTGAATTCTTAAACCGACTAGAAATGTTTCACCTTTATAGCTATATATGCAACTAAAAACTAAAACATTACATAGCTTGGCGTTTGCAATGTCACACAGATAATTGACGGGAAGGAACTCCTGAATGAAAGAACAAACACTGAGAACCGATACCTGAAGAAGGTAGCCAGCATTCGATTTCAGTTGGCCAATGCTGTTTCTGGGCTTCAATGCTCCTGAATTTTCTAACGTTTCGATGTGACAGTGCTCCGTATATTTCTGTGTCTACTACGCCAGAAACCGGAGTCATGGAGGCTAGCTTGTCAGATTATTGTTGGAAATAAAGAAAATTCCGGCAAGACATGTCTCTAATTTCTGATGCTAAAAGCGCCCATCTGAAAATGTTGTGCCTTTTCTTTTGTGATGAAAAACAGTATATGACGTAGTTTCTCCCACCACATCACCGGAACCAGATTTAGACAGAATTTATTTTATTTTCGCAGGTCTGCACATTTGATGTACTAACTGCATGTGATCAGCGACCAAGTTGCACCTGCTGTATGCACTGTAGAACACAGAAGCATTCAATGATTTTGTTCCTGGAATTTAGCCATTGAATCATGCCGAGCTTACATACGTATACGTAGTTAAATAGCATTCATATGCGATGCAACTCACATTCCGTTGTAGTCTAGCTGGTTAGGATACTCGGCTCTCACCCGAGAGACCCGGGTTCGAGTCCCGGCAACGGAATATTTTTTTTTATGTTCACATTTAGCCCTCTAGGCTCTATCCTTCTATCCAAATTTGTCATATTTTGGCCATGAGATGACACAAAGTTCTGCTAAATCTTCTCCACAGCTAACGCTTCACTGGAAGCTTCATAACATGTTGTTATGTAAAACAACGACGATCATCGGCAGCAAACAAGATCATCCTAACATTTTTATTTGCAAGCACTCCAGACGATCTTTCAGGTCGCAAGAATACCCACACATTAGAAGTTGCTTCAGCAACCAAAGATGTGAACAGAAGAGTGCAATTTAGCTGTAGAATATTGCTCATAAATAAACAGGCAAAGATACAGGTAAGGAGTGTAAGCACTCAATACAACATATGCTTGCCTTCTGAGCATAAACATACGAAAATAGTTACAACTTACAGCACTGCTTGATAATACGGACAGATAAAAAGAAATAAGGAGAAAACAGTGAAAACTCTGAAGTTGTTCAGTCGGTGCGCGTCACCAAAAAGGGAAGAACACCTTCTCGTCTCCACTGAGCACATGCTAAATAAGGGTGGCAATCAAATTTGCTGATGGTTGGCGGCCTACCAGGACGGCTGTATGGCCGGTCACTGGCTGGAAAGCTGCAGCTGACTCTAGCTTCTCCCATGTTAATCTCCTCTTTGCTTCCAGGGAAACTTGTTTTTCTTCGTCCTCCTTGCACTTGGTCAGGCATGCCGAAAAGAGCTCCTCATCCATCTCAGAAAAAATCTTCTTTACATTGGCTGTAAGATTCAGAACTGCTTGGTTCCAATGATTCTGGCTATTATGCTCTAATGCTGGAACAATAATAGGCATGATCATTTGGCGGTTTTGTGCAATTAAGCTGATAATGTGATCATTGTTCCATATGAAGAGTGCCCGTTCAGCGACCTGAAAATCAATCATCTCCTTGAGGCGATTACTTGGATAGAAATTTGGAAGGGAACAATTAGTCGATCATGATAGCCATATGTTTTTACATTGAGCTCGGTTCGATGCTTAATTCTGGTCCAAATGTCTGATATTGTGATATTAACAGGACAGAGCAACCCCATATCCATAGCATTATTTGGTGATAACACAAGGACACACTATTATTGTCCACATTTATTTCAGACCATCAGACATCAGTGTACTCATATTCTTATCCATTTGGCAAGTCAATGGATAATATTTAGATACCTAACATACATGAAGTGACCAAAAATGAACCACCTATAGGGGAAACCAGGTGAATGTTTTATGACCATAATTCAACACAACCGAGTGATGTTTGCATCAAATTTTACCACCTATATAATACAATCAGGCTAGACTGCACCTACTTTCATATTATTTTTCTTAGGTGAGGGAAATGCATACTGCAACAAAAACTGGAAAAAAATCAGTAGGCTACAATTGTTGGGGCAACTTACCTGGAAGTGAGAGCTCATGATGCAATGAGCAATCCGCCGAAACAGAGGTACCATACATTTTTGAAATTCCACCATGCTGGTCGACTCCAAGATCTCTTCAATCTCACTCAGAAACATCACCTCCTTCTGACTATTTGTTACTGGCCAATATCTTAGCAAACCAATTATTACTGAGCCAGCAAGCTTCGGATCCTTGTCTATAAACTGTGTCACACAATAGGTCAACTGCTGGAGATACACACCAACTGATTTTGGTTTGTGTAAAGGAACCAAAGCTCTCCAAAGAAAGATTTTGTGTTCTTCCTTCAGAGGCAATGCAAAGCCGCTGATAACACTGCCAAACACTTCCAGCAGCTCAGCAATTCCATTATGCCGGTCAGTCTCAAACACAAAATGATAGAATATATTGCTTACTGCCTTCCGAATAAAGGGGCGGTGAACCATGAACTTCCCATAAATCCTGTGAAGAATAGTTTTCAAACAATCCCTTTCTCTTGGATCCTCTGAATCAAGAAGATTCAGGAGTTTCACAATGAAGGAGTGATCAAAATACTTTTTCCCTATCTTTGAGTCCAGGGATGAAGATCCAATGAATTTCAGCAGTAGCTCATACACAAGCTGCAGATGGGACCATGCAGGCTCAAACATCGGCTCCTCCTCTTCGCCCTCGCCGCCACCAGATGAACTGGACCTGTAATTTGGAGGGAACACCCGGAACAAGTTGACGGCAAACATCCTAGAGCTGGCAGCAATCACAGGCTCAGAGAAACGGGAATTGCAGGAATCCACGAAATCTATAAGATCCAACAACGTCTGCCTCTTGATGTCCTTCTCCGCGGAGCTCTTGTTTGGATCTGAGAAGTCAAAGACCGCGCAGCACAGGTTCAGCTTGCTCACGAACAGATTCTGCTTCTCCGAGTTTGGGACATTCTTGAACGAAACAAGAGGCTCAATGCCAGCCACGACGCTGGACGGGAAGATGGCGGACGACATGCGCTTGATGGTTGAAGTGGAGCGGCCAGACGGAACGCTGCCGCAGCTGTTGGCGCGCTGTGTCGGGTTCCCATTCCCAGCGCCATTGCTGCACTGGCCGGAGTCGAGGTCGGCCCTCCCAGAGGCCGAGGACTTCCGGGGCAGCTTGCTGAGGAACCCTTTCCACATCTTCGCCAGTCTTCTCACGCCAAAACCATGGCCGCGGCAAAGCTTCGAGCCGGCGTGTCACACGGAGTGGACCAAGGCGAGGAAGCCGCAATGGCGGCGGCGGCGGGCCGGAGCAGAGAGGCCACCAAGAGAACCCGGATCTGGGCCTCCCGCTGCAAGCACTACCGGATCCAGCCGCTTTGCCGCAGATCGAGCGGCGGAGCGAGGAGCTACAGGGTAATCTTGGTGGCTTCTTGGGAGGAGGACATGAGAGTGAGGACGGAGTGAGAGGATGAAGGGTGGTTCGCAGTTACTGAAACTGAGCCGGAGGGTAAACCGGGGACCGGCTCAGCTTCCGTGTAAATATCAATATTTTATTATTTCTATTCTATAAATAAAGTTTACCGTACTTTTGTCACGGTAGAAAATATACATCAGCATTTCTAATTATATATATATATATATATATAGTTTTGAATTTATCAAAAATCTAAGAAACTAACTCAAATAATTTTATTGTCTCTAGTTTACTCCGCTTTAAAAATATGAATTATTAACTTGTTTGAGATGTTAGCATTTATTTGATAATAATAAATACAAAAGAAAAACATAAAATTCTAAAATAACCTATGTTTAGAAAAAAAGTCAAAAACTAAAAAACAACCTACGTAAACGTAAAGTCAGATGTACATTTGATAAGCCCATTTCTAGTTTCTTCCACGATTGAAGACGAGGTACAGGGATTACTGGTCGATTTTATATTTTTATTCCGGTTTAATCACAGTCCGGTCCGGAGCTGCAGGGGATGGTTCCTCTGTTGTCTCTTGCAGAAACAATTTTTTAATAGCAATTAGAAAAACAATTGTCAGTAGAAATAGTTGTTTTTCTAATTGATTAGAAAAACTGTAATCTGGATCTTTTTTAAAAGCTGCAGATCCTTGGTTTCCTACGAGATCAGTCAGTAACAACAAGTTAATGCTGTGAAAAAAGCAATGGAAAACTAACGCTGCAATTGTCCAAAACTGTGAGGTGGTATGTGCAAATAGCCTCCTTTAATCGGAATCCCGGCCCATCAGCACGGGCAGGGGCACGGGGCCCGGTCGGCGAAGCCCTTTAATTCGAAAGACAAGGTCACGGGCAGATCGATCCCGACCGTCCGATGGGGAAGGGAGGGCAGCCGCAGTGCCGCACTGCACGGACTGGCAAGGATGGACACGTGTCTGGGCATCTCAGCCGAGCACCGAACCGAGCCGAGCTGAGCACAAATACAGTTACAGTAGTAGACAGATGCTCATTAGTCATTACTGCTGTTACTGATTTGATTATCATTGAAATCAGTTCGATCCGTTTGCTAAACAACTCCAAACTTTGTGGCATAATGATGATAACTATTTTCAAATTGTGCTGTCAGCTTTTGTTTCTCAGTTTGCACATTTCGTGTGTAGCATTCTATAATTTGTTGTCAGCTTTTATATCTGAATTTACACATTTCCTGAATTCCTGTGAACCTTTCCATGCGGAGTTTTAAATCCTCAATGTGCAGGAACAATTTAAATGCCTTTTCACTGTTATGTTATATCAGTGGTTATATCTTAGTCCATTTCTTATGAAATACAGTTTGTAAGTTGGTATTGGAATCTTTAAGCAGATGTGCAGAGAGATTGCTCGTGATAGACAGATCATTAAAGAACACGAATCACCAAGAATCTTTCCCTGCAGCAGTATGACATGGACAGAGCAAGTTGGAAACACATAATTAAATTTAAAACGAGCTTTCATTTTAGAATGCAAAAATTGCTCGAAACTGATGTAGTGCTAAGCCTGTTTTTAGTAGCCCATAGAAACCTAATGCCGATACATCGAAACAATTATTCAATGAAGAACCTGAACTGCTATGACAATGTCGAATTAACAAGGTTTGATTAATGGCTAAGGGAAGTCATCTATAAGCTAAATGATAGATTATGTCTTCAATTTAAACATGGTGACGACAGCTTTGTGTTCTTGTCCTGCATTTCAGCAGAGAACTGGACACACCAAATTCTAGAATGGAAGGAGGTTGATGATAATAATCCCATATCATGCTCATGTTTGCTTGTTGCTGCAATGACAGTCAGAGAAGAACATGATTTCGAACTCAGTGCCATCTTTGCATCAGGAGCAAGGAAGACCAAGGACTTCTGTACCAGAAGCAGCAGCAAGAAAACAAGGAGTTGAGGGTTAATTCACTAGAAGGAGAATGTGAGTATAGCTTGTTGTTTGAATCTCCTGGGGAATCTGATTGGGTGAAGATTTCAGAACCATATGTGCCCAAGTTTTCATCAGAGGAGGGAATTCGGAAGAGGGAAGAGTGGCGCAAGTGACATGTATGTGCTCCATCTCTTCTACATTTTTTTTAGAACTCTGAAGGGAGATGATGAAAGCTATACATGGGCATACTGATTAACTTTGCAGGTGATGGTTGAGTTCTGATATCTTGGTTGAGTTCAACCTGAAGACGAAAGAGAGCAGGTGATCCATAACTACAGAACAAAACTTTCTAAGTTGCCGTTTATGTCCGAGAGAATTTAGTCAAAGCAATCTTCTGATCACCTCAGATCAATGACAATGTGAGGCGATAGATGTTTTTTTCAAAATTTCTTTGCGTATAAGTCCCCTTTTTTTTGGCAGCAGTTATCAAATGTTGAACTGGAATACTGGATACCTGCTTCCGAAATCCCAAAGGGTAAATGTGGCACTGCAGGTAGATGCAAAATTATCAGAGCCATCCAATTTGAGTATTGTGTTTCAAACATCCAGCATTAAAACATAGGTGCAAAATTATATCAGATCCATCCAATTTGAGTACTGTGTTTAAAAGTTCAAACATTCAGCATTAAAACATCCAGAATGGAGAAAAAAATTAGAAACGCCGTTGCCGGGGATCGAACCCGGGTCACCCGCGTGACAGGCGGGAATACTCACCACTATACTACAACGACTTGCTTGCAGAACAATAAAAATAAATTTATGTACATTAAACTTCAAGGTGCGCGTCAGTGCAACAGGTGAAAAACTTGTGCCAAAGGTGAAAAAACTAGTCATACATCTTATGCCAACTATCATACATGGGTGTGCCTTTTTATTGACAAAATCACTGAAATATTTGGATTGTCTGTTAAGTACTCTATTGAATAATCTATATCTATCGGATTTTAAATGATATCACATTCGAATCTAAATTCATACCAGATTATTCTAATATATCATATATTTATGAATCTCTTGCGTATCCCCTATCAGATATTCTAGCCGTATTGCTGCTGATGCCTACGTGCGCCCCGGCAAACAAAGGCACGCGGCCGGCCGCGCCCGCGACGCCAAACCCACGGCGTGGCGACGCAACCCATCAATCCTGCGCGGGCGCGGTCACGTCCCGTCGCGCGGCACACCTTAAATAAAAAGCCAGCACTCCACTGTGGGGCGGGGGCGGGGGCAGCTGCATCTCCCGGATCTGACGTCTTGTCCGCCTGCCACTACTGACTCGGCGTCCCATCCTTGCTGCCTGCCGCTGCTTCCCTCCTCCTCCTCCTCTTGTTTTTTTACTCCACTTGCTCGCCGCAGGGTACGGGCGTAGGGCACCCGCTTTCCGGAGCACCGCCACTTATCAATGCGACAATGCCCTGTCCAAAACACGCATAAAATGGAACCCAGAAACATTTGCTGCAGTCACTGATCAACAGCAGCTCGAGCTAAGGTGAGTACTGAACAATTTATGTAATCTTGGCATGAAACTGAGCATTTTACTTTTACTCGTGCACATATGTACTGACACGGTCTGCCAAGTCAAAGCTGTGCTCTATCCCGTGAGCATGCAGCCCTCGTCGTCGATCTGCTAGCTCAACGGAGACCGCATCGCATGCGTAGCTTAGCTGCCCTACAGGTGAGATGGCGGCATGCAGCCGGCAGGTCAGCCGGTCGGTCGCGCCCATGCACGCTCTGCCGCGCATTTGTTGCACGCAGCTCATCTATCTACACATACGTCGCTCCCTGTTCTTATTAATGGCTAGCTCTGCCCTGGTGCCCAGATAAACCATTGACTCCCATCAGTGTGACTGTGCGAGTGTGTGACTGTGTCGGCCCTGCTCTGATCTGCATGTACCCATGCATGCACGCATGATCTTTCTAGGATACACTGCCGTGCACACCGGGGACTGAACTGAACCTACATCACACCGTGTCTTCAGATTTCAGCTACTTTGCACTTTGTCCCCACGAGCGAGCTAGAGGCCCATTGCACAGATCGAGCGTGCCCTCGGTGTCTTGGACCATCAGCAAAAAAGGGTCATGAGATTGGAGTACACTGTCAGCAACGGCGTGGAGTGCATCATACTGCATCTCCAGTAGCACACTGTTACTACTGCATAACTGATGAGACCAAATACATCGCGAGAGCCAATAGTTTTTGTACAGAATCTGAACGTAGATTGTCTACTCCTGCTCACAACTTATGAGATTCCTCGCTACATCGGTTGGAAATTAGAAGTTGGAATTGGCGACATCAAAGTTTTAATAACCTGCACCTACTAGGACATTGTAGTGCAGCATTACACCTGCCTGCCTGTTGATTCTGTTCCTCTGCTGCTCTGCATGCGTACACTGTTGATGGCACCACATGTACAGTCTGAAGTCGTTCGTTCGATGACGTCGTATACGTGTGTGCACGTTTTTGGTCAGAGATACCAACACACTATAATCAGAAACCAATCAACATATGCAAGTCTTTTGTTGCGACATTAAAGACAAGGTATAGAGCCAACCGGTACAACTGAAGATAAACTGTAGTGGACAAGTAAAATTTTTGTTATCAGTTATAAGTAACATGATGTTAGAATTTGGACAATAAGTACGCCCGAATAGTACAATATAGCTAGAAGATAATAGGTTACTATCTTTAATTCTAACTATTAGATTAAAATAAATGAAAGGTCATCCTTGATTTTTCTACGCAGATTTTTTAATTTTCTACGCTAACTTTTTATTTTTCTGCACATACTTTCTAATTTTCTGCACTGACTTTTCAATTATCCGTCGATCACCAAATATTTTTAATTTTAATTTATTTTTAATCTTAACTAAAATCAATAGTCTAAATTAATCTTAAGTATTATCTCATAAGAGATAACAGGTGTACCTATAAATTGTGGTCTCCTCTGTGGCTTAAATACGAGGAACTTGAGGAGAGAGAGACACGAGATTATCTCCACTGTTCTTCTTCCTCGATGCTCTGCTGCACTGAAGACTGAACTCGCTGTGCTGCCGAACCTCGTCGTCCTTCTATTCGACCGCTCCGTGTGAATCCTGGCCATTAGAAACGTGTAGCTGCAGGAGTGAGTGCGCGCGCGCGCGCGCGAGCTTTGAGGCCTCGTCGCGTAGCGTCGTGCAGAGCATCACGTACAGTGCACACAGATGACGAAGAAGAAACGGAGAGAGGGCCCCCCTACTGTAGCCGTCGCTCCGTGAGTTAGTGGTGTCAAACGTCAATCTCCTTCCTCCCATCCATCCGTCGGCCACCGCCGGCCTTGCCGTGCCATGCTTCTCATCGGCACACCTTTGCCAGACACGCGCGCATCCATCCAAGAGACACTCAATCCAAGCTGCACGGACGATCCATCCATCGCCTCGTCGCCGTGGCGACCGGGCTATATAGTGGCTGACAGAATGCGCTGTGACTGACATTTCTCCCGGCATATATACGACTCCTCGCGATTTTCACATAAACCAATTCAATTCTTGCAAAATCTGAGAACATTTTGTACAGGAGGACGCTGCGTGCGATGTAGGGCCGTTCTCAGGGCGAGAGCAATGATCTCTAGGGTATGTAAAACTCAGACTTCAAACCATATACACACACAAATACACAATATAAAAAATGGATAAAGAAATATATATACACACAACTAAAGGTATTTTAGATTTTTAGTCTCTAATTGTATGGTTATCCAAAATGCGATGGCGCAAAAGACCAGACAAGATCGGGGATACTCGGTGTCGCGCTCGCATCAGCTGCAACACCGGCGGGGGAGGGGGAGGGGGGAGTGGTGTCACAGCAGCTAAAGGCAAAAGCGAAAAAAGCGGCAGGGCGAAGCCTACCAGCTAGCAGTAGCCAGCCATTGGAGAGAGCGCAGCGCAGGCGCTGCGTGCATTCGTCGACGACGACGACGCTTGCCTGCGCCTGTGCGGCTGTGCCTGGCCGCGCAGCAGCCGCTGAATATTCCCTGCACCATTAACAGCCAGAGTTTTGAGGGGGCAAGCCAGGACAGTGCACGCTACCCACAGTAGCCTGCGCTATCTAGGGCTGCCTCCCGGCTCCCCTGCCTACTGCTACCACAGTACTACTACGCCATTGCTACGCTGCTACAAGGCTCTCGCGTAACAGTGTCGCGCCAGTGGAGAGGGCGAAGCATCTTTCGATGCGGCTTTGGTGCAGTGCAGAGGTGGATTGCGTCGCACGCGTTTGATGGTGCACCGGATCAGGATGCATGGCACCCATCGTTGGGCGTTTCAGAAGATCAGAGAACT
>KE373350.1:100228-113428 GCA_000418225.1 Zizania latifolia | reverse complement strand
GGAAGGGAAAAAGGGTGGGAGGAAGAAGAAACACCCCAAGACATAAAAAGTGATTTTCAATTTTAATTCAAAATCCTGAAGTGACTACAAGGGATGGCTAGCCCTTAAATAGTCACCATGGTTCAATACAAAAGACACAAATGCCCCTTCGGGAATGTTCGACACAGACATAGGCCCACAGGGCAAAAACGTAAAAGACTGACTCAGATATTATTCGGTGCCGCTACTTTTCGTAGCCGTCACGACACCGCTAACTTCAACGGTAAAAACACTTTTCCGTTGGGGGTGACGGTTTTGAGCCGAAGCCATCAAAGCGTCCACCGCCTTCGACCGTGCACCCGGATTGGACCCGATCCGACCCCGTGGCTCTTTAGCCCGGCGGTCGGTCGTCCGTGTACCTGAGTTGCACGCGCCAACACCACGGTGGATCCCATTTCTTCACTTGCCGCTTCAGCTCCGTGCACCCGTATTGGACTGGCACGCCCTCGCGACCCCTCTGTCCGACCAGCGTCCATCCGTGTACCTGAGTCGCACGCGAACTCCGTCACGGTCAAGCTCCTTCATCTTCTTTCTTCACTCGACGCTTCACGTCTTCTTTCCCGTTGACAATCACTCATCATCCCCATGGTATACACCATGGCTCCTCAATTGATTGTACATATATATAATTGAGTACCAGAGGATTTCATAGCCGAGATGTCTTGAAGGAGAGCCTTCCTTTCTGTCGTCAGATCTGTTGGATTGCGAAAAAAAACAGATGATCTTCAGTTGGTCGTTGTCGCAATCTCTGAATTTTTGTTTTCCCTTCTTCTCAGCTAACCGTGCGGATCCAATAGTATCATCTGCCATTATAAAAAAGCCGGTAAGTATATATACAAAATAAGTAATGGCTTGTATATAATAAGTATTGCGAGTTCGTTATATATATACCGCTATCACTTGAGTTCACTCTTATGGTTTGTGGGGCTTTATCATCGCCATCATTATTAAAAATGGTAGCCCTGGCAGACAGTGGGGCTTCCATTGTTAGTACTACAAGGTCCGCTTCTACTAAGTGGACTCGGTAATAAAATTCAGATCACCCTTTACCTAGGTAGAAGGTTGTCGGGGCTATGATCCCCGTGTGCCCCGTAGTTAGGCTTATCAAACCGGACCAAGGACAGGCTAAGACCAGTATTGACCGTCTGGTATGGCCTATGAACAGGGGTCAAATTTTGATAAGGAAAGTTGAGTCCTTATCGAGTAGTTAAGCTCTGGATATGATATAAAGAGATTTGTTTATACTAAAATCCTTGTAATTAGGGATTTAGCACCCGAACTCGGTAGAAAATCCTAGATCGACTCGGGATAGAGTCATGGGTTATTGGGCTCACCTCCTGAGTATATAAAGGAGGGGAGAACCCAACAGAACAAGTTCTCTGGCATATTTTTCTTGCTTTCGACGCTTCAAGCCTTCTTAGCTTGATTGCCTCGTATTGTAAGATCCACTATCATATTACACACCAAAATACTAGACATAGGGCTATTATCCTCCGGGAGGCCTGAACCAGTATAAACCTTGGCTCTTGTGTTCTAGAGTTGGCCATCGGGTTTAAATGCGTTATGCTTCTCTTACACACATCTAATCTCCACCTCAGGTATCCCCTTGGGTGGACTGATCGGTGATTCACTGACAGTTGGTGCGTCAGGTAGGGGATCACATCGCTTTCACTAGAATCTAATGGCATCATCACATCAACTCTCAGCCAAGCCTAGAATGACGCTCGTCCTGGGCAACACGACATATGTGGCCGATTCGCTCGGTAGGTTGATTTCTTTCGATTTGGTCCTAACCCCCGAGTGCCCGTCAAGCCAGAGTCTTGACCCTTTTCTCCCGTGAAAGGAGGATCAAGCCATAGAGCGTCTGGCTAACACCATACAGGAGTTAGCTTTGGGTCAGCTCTCTGATCAAGTAGCTAAACAAGTCATCTGGCGCCTTCACCAGAGCTTCGGGGAATCACCTTCCCTAGGCTCCCGTTATCGAGAGGATTTTCCCGAGCATGCTAGAGGTTGCCTCGCCGGTCGGCTAACTAGGACATGGTCTGGGTCTGCCAATGTCTATGCTATGGCTCCTAGATCTAGTTCCTCTCATCGCACCGAATCGACAAGGTGGCGACACAGAAGACCTAGGGAGAACCACTAGAGGCCTCGGAAGGATAGGTGGAGGTCTGAGCTCTCAGAAGAGGATGGGCATGATGATGCTAGAAACTAGAGGGATAACACCAAGAATCAACGACGCAAACACCAGACCCGAAAGAAGGTGTGGCACAAGAAGACAAGCGAGGACATTATAATGCATGAGGAGTAGCAGATCGAAGCTGAAGAGACGGCGAACCGACAGGGGTCGACGTCGAGATAGGCCACCATTGGAGGTCTTAACCCGATTCCACCCCGAATTTTGTCAAAGACAACAAAAGCCATCGAGATCAAGTTTCCCCCTTCTTTTTTTAGCTATGTACTATTTGCCTTATATGAAATAAAATTCAAGTTTTTCACTAAAAAAACCATGTCATTTATCTTCATCGACAACAATTGCTAGGCTCAAGCCCTGTAAAGGTCGAGGCAAAGCATCACGCGTCTAGCTCAAATAGTTGTGCCCCTATGGATTTGCTCTAGGTTTGGCATTACCAACCACGCGAGCGAAAAAGAGTTGGTGTTTGTGCCCTCTCAGTGTCTGGCCAATGGCTAAGTCCCTCGAGGGCTCGAGTCCTAAAGCCTTAACTTCAAGTCCCAGCAGCCTCGAGAACTCATGATGCCTGATGTCAGGATCGGTGTATAAGTGGCATTAGTTCCCTGCGCCTGAGGCTATATGGCTATACCGGGGGCTCGATGTCTCACTTCAGGCAGATGAAGGATTAGAAAATAACCACAAACATGTGAATCCCTCGAGGGCTCGCTTGACCTAATGTCGATATGCACGTGCATAGCCGAAGGGCCATGCGCTGGGTACAATACGGCCTAAAGCTCCTCGAGGCGAAAATATAGTTAAGACTTAAAAATTGCGAATGACAAAAAGGCTATCTTTACTTCATAAAAGAAGGGCTAGAAATTCTTAAAGCGGGAAGTTTTAACCCTAATCACTTCTAACTTTGGCACAGGTTATAATACAACTATGCCTCGGGGGAAGACGCAGCTGGATCTTGAGCCTCAGGGGATGATGCAGCTAGATCTTGAGCCTCAGGGGACGACGCAGCCAGATCTTGAGCTTCGAAGGACGACGTAGTCAGATCCTAAGCTTTGGGGGACACCACCCCGATGGCAGGATCCTCGGGAAGTGGTAGGAACTGAAGATCCTTAGCAATTGCAGCGGCAACGTCTTCCACTTCCTGCCAGAACCCCGTGGCTTGGTCCTCGGTCACTCTAGCGGGTAGTCCACGCTCCAGCTACCGACGATCAATCGATTGAAATGGGCCCGAACGTAAACTAAGGCTTGTTCGGCCCTAGACTTCACCACCTCATCAACAAGGAGGCGGAGTTAGGTCTCAAACCCCTCAGGTTTATCCCGGAACTCCGTGTCGATGTCCTCGACCTGGAGCGAGTATGTACGCTCCATCACCACGCAAATCTTGATCGCCTCCTCGAGTTCTCCGATACAAGCACGATCCCGATCGCGTCTCCCTGCAAGCAGAAGATCGATGAAGACTAAGACCAAGTGACAAAAAGGCAAGAATAAAGGGGGGATCGCCCGAGAAAAGCTTACTCCGATACTCAGCAGCGGACAATTCCACCAACTCCTTTGCCATATTGAGGGCCTACCGGGCGGCCCTCTTGGCCACCCTCGCCTCCTTGACCACGGTCCTCGAGGCTGCCGCTTGGCGTTTAGCCTCCTCTGCCATTTGGGTGGCATTCTCGACCATCACCGCTGTGCCAGCCATAGAGGTCTCCGCCGCAGCAACCCTGCATGATAGCTCAGCATTTTGGGCTAGGTGATCATCATGCTCGTAGCGGAGTGCTTCAACCTCAGCCTCATGGGTCACCACGCACCCTGCCTCTAGTTCATATTGAGCTCGGAACAGCTGTGGAACACAGGCAATTATCAAAATAGAGACCCAAAAAGAAGATAACCTAAAGGGAAAGCAGAAATTACGTCAGTGAGCTGTGACAAAAGAGGGGCGGCTACCCCTGGCACCAGGCTCGGGACCGGCGTAGGAGCTGTGACCTCCACGCCAAGGGCTCCCGAGCCAACCCTTGGCCCGAGGCCATCCACCGCCATCGAGGCAGGGGGCTGAGCCTTTGAACCAACCCCCTTAGGGAGATAGACGACCTCCTTGTCGATCGCCATGCCCTCCGCAATGTCACCCTCAGCCGTCGCGCCCACAGCACCCTCTGTAGTGGATGACCCGTCGACCAGATGATCAACCGCTATCCCTGGTGCCGTGGCAGCGTCCTCGCCCCCCGGGGCCAAGACTGGGCTCATAGTGCCCATATTGATGAGGGCCACGCTGCCTTCCTCGACCAATGTGGCCACTGCCTCCTCGGCGCCCGATGCCCTGGCCTCCGTGGCCACGCCAGGGAGTGACTCCACCATCGACGGCCCCAACGGAAGGTCAACTCTATCCACCCTAAAAATGAAAACACATGAAAGTTAGCGGCAGAGAAGAAGAAGCAGTACATATACATCAACATCAATCTCACCTCGACGCAAGGTAGAAGGACTTAGAAGCTGCATGCCTAGGCACCTTCACTGGAATGGGGCGGCGAGAGGACTGCGCCGCCTCAAAGATCATGGCGTCCCCCTCCTCCTCGGGCTCCTCAGTGCCGAGGATCAGCTGGTGCCTACTGATAGCCGAGGCTCCACCCACCTTGACTTTAGTGGGCTTCGAGCGCTTGCTCGTCCCACCTAGTTCGATCCCTTTCTGCTTTGAGAGCGGAAGGGATGGACTGCCACCTCCTCGTGTCAGCCGCCGATGAGGTGGGTCAACCCTCCGGGGGTGCTCAGGGAGTAGCGTCTATGAGAAGTACATAGCGTTACACCGCAGCTAGGTGCATCACATCACGTGGGTGGTCAAGCATCAATATAATACAAAAACAATGCAAAGCAAAGAAGAACAGAAAGTTAAAAGACTCACCCGAGGTTGTGGGTTCAAGACATAGTATGCCGCAAAACCAAGGTTATCTGGGAAGCTAGGCTTCCTGGTGAAAAAGGAGTTGAGGTATTTTGCAACCTTAGCCCGGGGCATCCACCCGGGCTCCGGAGCTTGTCGGTCAAAAGGCTCGACCATCTCATAGGCCGGCTTGTCCTAGGCCTGCAGTGAGGATATCCGCCACAATAAGAAGCAGGCTGCGACCCTGATTCCAATCAACCCACCTTCCCGAAGCCCCTTCACTATGTCCACCAGCTCCCAGACCTGGTCCTCGTCAGTCGAGGAGCACTGGTCACTCTAGCTTATCAGGGACGCTGGCTTCGGACTGATATCCGCCCCGACGGCTGGAGGGTGGTTTGCCTTATAGAACCACTCTACCTTCCACCCCTCGTTTGAAGAGGTGACAGGCATCCATAGATACTCACTGGATCATGTGGAGCGGAGGTGGAGCATCACCCCACCGATCGCATTGGTCCCCGTTCAATGGCGAAGAATGTAGAAGTACCAAAATAGGTTCCAGTGTAGATCCACTCCTAGGTATGCCTCACACAGATGCACGAAGACAACAATGTGGAGGATCGAGTTGGGCGAGAGGTGGCCGAGGGCGATTCCGTACTGGTGGAGAAGGCCCCAGAGGAATTGGTGAGCGGGCAGACCGAGCACATGCTCTAGGAAGGACTTGAACATGACAATTTCATGGTTGTTCGGCATTAGGAACTCCTCCCCCTTCACCGAGTGCCACCCTAACACTGCCCACTCCGGTAGGAATCCAGTCACCACCAGATCTCATAGCTTGTCCTTGGACATCTTGGACTTCTCCCACCCTAGTGGCGGGGGCAGCGAGGATGAAGACTGTGGTGGTCATGCAGAAGCCATCAGTTTGAGTTAAAACAACTGATGAGCCTTCCTGTAGTAGACCACGCAGCCACAGTGGTGACCTAGGTGGCGAGGAGCTAGATGGATGAATGAAGAAGGAGAGGAAAGCGGAAGGGTTGGTAGTTGCAAGAGGAAGAGATTCAAATAGATAGCATGCGCTTCAGGGAGCGGAGAAATCGGCGTAAGTATCCCCATGGTCACCACACAGAGGCAAGGCGCAATTGGGGCACCACCTCGACCGTCGCATCCGCAACGATCAAGGTGACCTGACGGTTCCACTTCTCTGCTCGCTGGCTACCCTCGTGTGTGGTTTGGTTAGGAATGGAATGCCCTTTCAGTCGCTTCACACTGAACATGCATTAATTGCGAGTGTGAAGTACCTTTTGGCGCACTTGGCGAAGTCCACGATGGTTGAGATATCTTGTGCTGGTGGGCCCCATGTCTGAGGGCTCGCATGCGCTCAGAGACTCTTCCACTTAGGGCTCGCGTGTGCTCGAAGATCTTCATACTCGGGGCTCGCCCGACCAGAGACGTGAACTCCTGGGGACCAGTGTCCTCGAGAATTTGCAGGCTTGACGAACCTCATCCTCTCGGGCATCTAGGAGGATGAACATTAACTTATTCGAAGATTCAAGACCAACTTCCTTCCAGTTCATTACAAGTTCAGACACGACCTTTTCCCAGCAAGGTCTCGATGACAACAGAAGATAAGATCGTCAAGCAAATTTTTTAGGAGATTATTTTGCAGGATATTCTTGGACCCTCAAGCTAAATATTCCATTTAACTCGAGGCTCGGAGGCTACACCATGTGGGTGCACCTATGCGGTGCACCTCACACGAAAAAGAGGGATCAAAGGCTTTTTCAAAGGCATCAAAGTTTGATAAAGATATTGAAGTTTTAGATTAAAGAAGAGCTCCTCCCAGCTTGTTTTGTCAAATATTTCTTCAACTAAGCTGAGAAGAACTCGGGGGCTGCTGTCAGGGATATGACCCCTGGGTGCCCCGTAGTTGGGCTTATTAGACCGGACCAAGGACAGACCAAGACCAGCATTGACCGTCCGATATGGCCCATAAACAGGGGCCTGATTCTGACAAGGAAAGTTGAGTCCTTATTGGGTAGTTAAGCTCCAGATATGATATCAAGAGATTTGTTTGTAATAGAATCCTTGTAATTAGGGATTTAGCACCCGAATTCAGTAGGAAATCCTAGATCGACTCGGGATAGAGTCCTGGGTTATTAGGCTCACCTCCTGAGTATATAAAGGAGGTGAGAATCCTCCCAAGAACAAGTTCTCTAGCATATTTTTCTTGCTTTCGATGCTTCAAGCCTCCTTAGCTTGATTGCATCGTATTATAAGATCCACCATCATATTACACACCAAAACACTGAACGTAGAGCTATTATTCTCCGGGAGGACTAAACTAGTATAAACCTTGGCTCTTGTGTTCTAGAGTGGATCATCGGGTTTGAAGGCATCGCTTTTCCCTTACACACATCTAATCTCTACCTCGGGTACCCCCTTGGGTGGACTGATCGGTGATTCACCGATAAAGGTGTCTCCATATTTTTTAACCTCGATCATATTAGTGTAGCCATCTCTTGTTGATATCTCAAGAGTGTCACCCTCGTGAATGTTATGGAGATTGACGAAGCTTTTTGGTAGAAACTAGAACAGTAAGATAACATCACATCAGTTTATTATGAATTTGTTACCACATAAATAGAAAATACAATGTATATACATATTATGTAAAGCCTTTGCCAACGACCGATTTTTAGAAGGCAATACTTCAGCTCATAAGCCGGCACCTAAAATAGGCAATTGTGTCAAACCAATTTCACTTGAGATTGTACAAAAGTTGACGAACTAATCTACATTGCATATTTATCTGCATTATGTCACTTGTATTTGTAAATTAAACTAAGATGCATTGCATAATCGGTACTAAATATGCAACATTTCCATTGCATATTTGAGTGAGAGCATACTGATCGGCCGGTGTAGAAATAGAAATAACATGTGCATTGCAGTACTAAGATTATTGACAGGGATTACTACATCTATACATAGCATTTACAGTACAGATCGGCCAAATAACAACATCTCATAATGTAGTGTTCAATCGACCCTAAAATAGCAAAAAAAATAAGGAAAACAATGTACCCTAGGGGCGGCTGGCCTACTGCTGGAAGCACGATCTCCGGAGGCACCACTTGGGAGGCTTGCTATGTCGTTGGCGCTCGATCTAGAGCGGTTGGCTAGGCTAAACCCTAAACCTTAAACTGGTAGCACGGACGGAAGAAGAACTGAAGAACAGATGTTGAAATGTGGAACATGGGATTTTTGGGGATATCGGATACATTAGGAGAAAGATTACGACCGGTTCGGGATACCACCCGGTGCTAAAGTTATTAGCACCGGTTGGTGTGCCGAGCTAGTACTAATGCATAGGCTTTTAGTACCAGTTGGGTACCCTGACCAGTACTAATAAGTTTAGTACCAGGCGGTCTCCTGACCCGGTACTAAAACTCTTTATTAGTATCGGTTGTGGCTACCCAGGACGTTCTCTCTTTTTTCTAACCGTTGCAGACGACTTTCGATACCGGCTCCAGTTGAAATGGGTACTAAAAGGGGTGGATGAAGGGTCACTTCTCTAGTAGTACTTCAACCAGCTCACACTCTTAGTATCTCACGCCCATTCAGTCACTGTGCACCACGTCGCCGCCTAGTACCTATTGCCTTGATCTGCTCGACTGCTCCTGGTGGCACAACTGTGTAAGATCGTGCTCCTTGTGGCACAAGATCTTGCTCCTAGCGGCGCAACGAGCGTGCTCCAATGGCTTGTAGGCTTCACATCTATAGTGGTGGAGCAAACAATGATTCATTGAAGTGGTGAAGGTCTGAAGCTTAAGAGGGTTGAGCCAACATTGCAGCAAGCAAGGTAGCAATTATCGTAGTGCACAAGTATATTACACAGATTGATTCTTTTTTTATTTGTTGCCATTTTCCCTATTTGTAGCATAGATTCTTTGTTGACTCCAGAGTCAGGCTTGCCCCCTATGCCCCTTGAACAACCACAATCTCAAGAGGATTTCTCTGCTACTGATCAAGGATCTCAATCAAAAACTAAAGAAAAGAATGATCCTGCATGGGACCATTGTGTGCAAATTAAGGAGCAAGGAGGAAAGGCAAAGATTTGTTGCTTTTATTGCCAAGAAACATTTCTTGGTGGAGGCATACATCAGTTTAAGCTCCATCTAGCTGGTGTCAAAGGTGATGTCAAGGCTTGTAAAAAGGTTGGTGCTAATGTTAGATATGAAATGCAGAAAAGTATAGAAGCTTTTGCAAGCAAGAATAGGAAGTCACAAGAAGCATTTGAGGGAAAAATCCATATGGGCCTCATAATCATCATGAAGATCAATCTAAAGATAGTATTCATAAGTCACCTGTATCCAAAGTTAGAAAAAGCATTATACGCTATGCGTGCGGTGGCCTACTGCATAGCGCTTAGACGTTTTATGCGTGATTAAGCGACGCTTAAGCGTTGTTGACTTAGTCAACAGAAAGACAAAAAATAGGCAGAAATTTTGAGTTCTAGGCAGCTTACATTGAGATGAGTTCTTTATTTCTTCAAGCTAAAATTGTCACTTCTTTGTTGTCTTCCTATTCTTGAGCACCTGCACAACATCAACTAAGAAATTGTTAGTTCAAGAATCAAGATAACAACAGTAGTTACAGGAAACTGAAATTATTAACTTATCTCTCTCAAATAGCAGCATCAACATTCAACAATTCTGCAAATGACTGAAATGAGCACTAAACTGCACCTACACAAGTAGTCAAGTACATAACAGCACTAAACAGCCATATAATGCATAACAAGAACACAAATTCAGACATGTTCTTAGGTTCATAGAGTTATAATCACACAACAATACCACATAATGCATAAATATTAAATAAATGCCCTCAAACACAATAATAGTATTGATGCATGATGACACCATGTCATCTCCTTAAACATACTCTTCATTGAAAGTCAGTCACTACCCTTATTTCATCATCCTTAAAAGATATACCATCCACCTCACAATCTTCATGTTCAGATTCCCACTCTTCTTTATGTATCTCTCTAACCACCCTTTCACTTCTACGAGGTTGAAGCTGTTCATTAGCTCCAACAGCTTCTCCAAGCACACTCTATGGTATATCTATACTAGGAACTACACCCTCATCTAGATCTGGAAATACCACTAATGCATGGTCATCTCCTCCCTCAAAGAAGAATTCTTGAGCCTCAGAGGCATCAAAAGCTAGGAGGACCTCATATGTCTTCTTTTTGCTAATTTTCTCCTTCTTTGACAACATTCTATTGTTGAACTAAATATAGACTAACATGTTCAACTTATCTGTTGTTAGCCTATTCCTTCTCTTAGTATGTATCTACAAATCAGATTGCCTTATGTTAGTCAACAAAATATTAGAAGCTACTTGATAGTATGTAGAGTAGGTAACTCAGTACTAACCGATTCAAATGTGCTCCATTTTCTTTCACAGCCACTAGAACTTAAAGTTAGTGAAAGGATTCTAACTGCCATCCTCTGCAAATCTGGTACTCACCTCCATACAGTCTCCACCAAGATGCTAAGAATAAAAAATAGCCTAGGTAAGCTGCCAGAATAGGAATGCAAAACAATAACAAATGCAAAAGTCAAAACAGAATTGAAATTTACTACTTGGACTGAATTCAAATTTCTCGTAGCTTCTTGCCATCTTCTTTGAAAAAGAATCATGTCTTCTCTGAAATTTTTCCAAATCCACATTGACAACTATATCTTGCTTATCATCATCATCATGCTAAAAGGTTTTAGCACAAATCATGAATTTTTCTAGGACATTTTGATCATCAAAAATTGTGCTATTGTTATAAGAATAGTATGGATTTAGCAAGTATGCAGCCATATGCAATGGAGAGTCAAGTCTACCCTTTATCTTCTTACCAACAATGGCCATCACATCTTCGTAGTTCCTCTCCACATTACCAAAGACCTCTCTAATATCCTTCTTTGCCTTGAGTAGTTCTCTATATAGGAAACCCATGGATGGTTTTACATCACCATCAACTAAACAAAGGAGCTTGACCAAAGGCTCAAAAATCTTCAAGCAAATGTGAACATTATTCCAAAAGGATTGACTTAGCATTGTAGCTGTTGCATCCTTGCCTTTTTTTGTTTGCACATTCAATATCACTTCCCACTTTGGATCAACTACCATCTTCCTTAATTGCTTCTTCTTTTTACACAAGCTTTGCAAAGTAAGAAATGATGATGCAAATCTAGTCACTCCTGGTCTTATGATCTCCTTCTTGAGGGTGAAGAAGCACATACATGCCAAGGTGCGGTGGTGCCCATAGATAAAGATGGTGAAGGCCTTTGCTTGATCAATTATCTTCTTGAACTTTGGTAGGCTACCAATTCCTTATAGCCTTCAACATTGTCCTTGCTCCCTTGTTGTTAGAAGGATTGTCAGTCACTACTTGCACTACATGCTCTGCTCCTACCTCCTCTATGGCCTTGTCAACCAATTCATATATCACATCACTTTTATGTGACACATCTGACATCTCCATTGACTTCAAAAAAGTTGTCCACTCACTTGAATTTGTGCACAAGTTCATTACACTCCTTCTCTTCGTATCTTTCCAAGCATCAGTCATTATTGAACATCTATTATTTAGCCTATCATCTTCACAGTGCTTTAGCAAACTCTGAGTTCTTGCATGCTCCTGTTTCAAGTATGCCTCTCGAAGGTCATGTTGTGAAGGAGGCTTGAAACCAGGACCAAAGCAACCAATAGAATCAACCATTTCTATGAATTCATCATTATCAATATCATTGAATGGGATAGCTGCAAAACAATATTATACAACAGATAATTACTAACAAGTTAACACAACATGTCTTGCTATTTAAAATTCTAAAAATGCAGATTAGTACCATGTGCATACATCCATTTTGCAGCGTATCTTGCTGTTTGATGTGTTCTCTCTTTCTAAAGCGCTTCATTTATATTATTTTACCTCAAAGCTTCAGTCCAAGTTGCTTTGGGATCAATGGGATGTGTGAACCTATCCATTGGGCCTAGAATGCGAGGATCTGTAGAGCTTCCAATCTTAGAATGCACCTCTTCTCCCTCTGCCCTTATCTCTGATATCCCTGTTGAAATCAGCATAGAATCTCTAAGATCTTTGTCTTTCAGCAACTTCTCCCTCTTCTTACTTGTTTCCTCAAGATTTGCCTTGCACTTTGCCTTAACGTCATTGCTGACTCTCTTATACTTGGCCACAAAAGGGCCAACATGGCCAAGATGTTGCTTCAATCGATTGATCCCTCCTATGCTCTCATGGCCACAAATAAGACACTTCACTCTCATCTGAGGAGCCATGGTGAATACCATGGGGATGATGAGTGATTGTCAACGGAAAAAGAGAAGATGAGAAGAAGATGAGATGAAGATGGAGATGAAGACCTCTGAGGAGAGACAGTGACTTGCCGTGGTGTTGCCCGTGTGACTCAGATACACGGACGGACGATCGTCGGACTGAGGAGTCGCGAGATCATGGCGGTCCAATCCGGGTACATGGAGCAAAGGCGGCAAGCGGACGTGACTCGTCGTGGTGTTGACCGGTGCGGCTCAGGTACACGGACGACCGATTGCTGGGCTGAGGAGCCGCGGGGTCGGGTCGGTCCAATCCGGGTGCACGGTGCGAGGGCGACGGGCGCTTTGACGGCTTCAGCTTAAAACCGTCAACTCCTAACGGAAAAGCAATTTGGCATTAAAGATAGCGGTGTCGTAGCGGCTACGAAAAGTTCAACACCGAATAAATATCTGTGTCTGTAATTTTACGTTTTTGCCCTGTGGGCCGGAGTCTGTATCAAACATTCCCAAAGGGGTATTAGGGTCTTTTCCTTGGTCCATGTGGGCTATATAAGGGGACCTAACCCTTGTGTCACTTTAAGGATTTGAGTTAATTGAAAAATATTTTTTAGATTTTTTTTTGAGGTGTTTTCTCCTACCTCCTCCCACCTCTCCCTCTCTCTCTCCACCTCTCTCCACCGAAACCCTAGCCCCTACCCTAGCTGGCTACCCCTCTCCTCCAGCCCACCTCCGGCAGCACAAGCGCGGGGAGCGGTTGTGG
>KE373350.1:69140-96899 GCA_000418225.1 Zizania latifolia | reverse complement strand
GAACTAGAGTTTATTTGAGCATATACACTCCAAAAAAAGAAACAGACTTGAACATCAAAGGATGTGTGACATTGTTTATGTACATTACAACCAAAGGCTCCAGAAGAGGTTCCTTTTGTTTCATTTTAATTTCTGTTTCTTACTGCCTTTAGTTGAACTCCAAGATATATATTATATACTTATATTACTTACATGCTCTACTTAGATCCAAATTATATACTCAGAATTATGACCTATTAATCTTGAGGACATTAGCAAGTTCAATGAAGAGTGGATACTTGAAGAAAATCCTCTAGGACTAAATGCTGAAGAAATTGATACCTTCCGCAAAGAATTAACAACAAGCAAACCAAATTGCAATTATAATAGTAATGCCTTTTGATCTATAAGCTTGTTTTTTATTACTGACATTCAAGTATTCAACATGTAGTAATTAACAAAATAATTTATAGAGGAAGAATTAAATATAAATGATGCTGACATTGATGAAGAAGGAAATGATGGGAATTTCCAAAATGAAAATGCAGCACCTGAAAATCATGCTAATTTTAGTTGAGATGTCCAGTAATCAAATGAAAGTGAAACAAACGATGATGAATGGAAGAATTAAATGAAACAATCATTTAGTACAAGTGAAACAATCAAATGAAAGTGAAACAAACAATGATGAGTTTGCAACCCTTCACCAACCACCCATCCACCCTTGTTTGCTACAGGGAATACATACAGACCAGCAACTAGTACAAATTCTTTAGACATTTATTAAATATTGATATCTATTTCTGATTTGTGTTCTAATATATATATATATATATATATATGTTTTGACCTACCAAACTCCAAATGCATGCTTCTGTTCAGTGCAGTTTGGGTCCTTGTAATCACCATTCCACTACCTCTTAGTGTCACAAACCAACTGTCTACTGTGCCATCCACTATCCTGTGCAAAGTAAGATCCTTGCAAGAGTGTGGTAAGACGCTTGAGTGTGATCGATTCCACTTTTCACTGCCTATTATTTGATAGGGATTATCCTCTGTTGTATTGTCCTTTGTTTTCTACTAATCATGGTAGGTGATTCCAAAGATCCGACAGGCTTCGATGAGCATGTTTCCAAGGAAGAATTCGCTGATATTGTCACACGTCAGATTCAATTTTTGGAATAAATCAATAATAGGATGGACGCTATTAGAGCCAGCATCTAAAATCTCTCCTAGAGGATGGAAAAGATAGAGTTCAATTGGCAGCCCCCAAGAGACGATGATGAGCAAGAGGATGATGATGATGTGGTATATGATGCCAATGGAGATATCAATTGCCGAGCCACACAAGAATAGCGTCTACGTCAACACTTTCGTCACAATCGTGCAGGTATGGGAGGTAATGTCCATCATAATCGAGTGAATGATGGTCCTTTCGCAAAGGTTAAGTTTACCAATCCATCTTTTTATGGAGAATATGATGCTAAGAAATATCTTGATTGGGAGATGATGGTAGAGTAGAAGTTTAATTCACACTAGTTCCTGAGCAACATAGAGTTAGACAAGTAACTAGTAAGTTCAAAGATTTTGCTATAATCTAGTAAAATGAAATAGGTAATACTAATTTTTTACAGGAGTTTTAAGATGTTTTTCATCCTGATATACCTCTAGAACTTCCACCCATTCGAGAGATAGAGTATTATATTGACTTGATTCCTAGAACAAGCTTACCAAACCGAGCTATCTATAGGACCAACCCTGTGGAGACTGTTGATACTTAAAAATCAACACAAAACAAATATCATATTTCGCAACGATGAGCAGTTGCTTTCTGAGCAAAGCAGCAAAGATTAACTCTCTTTCGTGGAGGCAAATCGACTGCTTTTTAGCGCAAAACGGCAAAGATCGCTCAAACTCTAGGCAACCAGAATTGAGCAGAAACTACAGCTAATTTGCAGGAAAAATATGGACGAAAATTGATATTTGAATCAGTTGAATCACAATTGTATTGCTTCAACTAGCCAACACCCTTATATACGGGCTGCATGGACGTATTCCTCTCTCAAAGAGTCCAGAAAAATCTAAACACTAGAAAAATCTAAACTAACAAGATTCCCTATTCCTGAAATCTAGCACTCTATTACACTCAAAATCAACCAACAGTTGTGTTGTTACTATTATTTTGGTTCTAACTGATATCCTATTCCTAGATTAGATGATATACTTGATGAGTTAAGTGGTTCTATAATTTTCTCTAAGGTTGACTTGTGTAGTGGATACTAGCAACTAAGAGATGAATGGAAAACTGCTTTTAAAACCAAGTTTGTCTTATATAAGTGGTTAGTAATATCTTTTGGTTTGATTAATGCACTAAACACATTCATGCGATTAATGAACGAGATTTTACGTCATTTCATTGGTAAATTTGTGGTGATTTATTTTTATGATATTTTGATTTGTCGAAGTCATTACCTGAACATCTTGATTATCTACAAGTTGTTTTTGATGTTTTACATGTGTGCTTATTTGATAACCTTGAGAAGTGCACCTTTTGAACCGAACAAGTATTGTTTCTTGGCTATGTTATGACTCTAAAGGGAATTGAGGTCGATGAAGCCTAAGTGCACATGATACAGAGTTGGCCAACTCTCACAATGGTTTCTCAAGTGTGGAGTTTTCATTGACTTGTTCGATTTTACCATCACTTTGCGAAAAAATTTAGCACCATCGATGCCCCATTAAATGAGTTGACAAAGAAGGGTGTTGTATTTCATTAGGGAGAATTATAGGAGATGTCCTTTAATCTTTTGAAGGACAAGCTAACACATGTGCCATTGCTTCAACTTCCTGATTTTTATAAGACTTTTGAGCTAGAATGTGTCGGGGATATGACCCCCGGGTATCCTACAATTGGGCTTATCAGACCGAACCAAGGATAGGCTAAGACTAGCATTAACCGTCCGGTATGGCCCATAAACAGGGGTTTGATTCTGATAAGGAAAGATGAGTCCTTATCGGGTAGTTAAGCTCTAGAATATGATATCAAGAGATATATTTATACCAGAATCCTTGTAATTAGGGATTTAGCACTCGAGGTTAGTAGACAATCCAAGTCCTACTTAAGATAGAGTCCTAGATGGTTGGGCTCACCCCCTAAGTATATAAAGGAGGCGAGGACCCCCTAGAGATATCCAATCACAACAAGCCATCTAGCATATTTTTCTTGCTTTCGACGCCCCAAGCCTTAAGAGCTTGATCACATCATATTGTAAGATCCACCATCATATTACGCACCAAAATACTAGAAGTAGGGCTATTATCCTTCGGGAGGCCAGAACTAGTATAAACCTTGGCTCTTGTATTCTAGAGTTGACCATCGGGTTTGAAGGCGTTGTGCTTCCCTTACACACATCTAATCACCACCTTGGATACCCCTTGGGTGGACTGGCCGGTGATTCACCAACAGTTAGCGTGCCAGGTAGGGGATCGCATCGCTTTCACCAGAATCTGATGGCACTTCTTTTAGATTTTCTCGTCCCCACCAACTCCATCTTCGTATTTAGGAGCCTGACATTCATCGGAGATCCGGAGGGACAGCTCGTCTTATCGAGTCCCTCGATAAGGCAAATAGACAGACGGTCGGGTCCACTTCGGGATCCAGCTGGCCCCGAATACTACATCATCTTCTCCGATAAAAAGGAGCGGACGGTTCGGCGCTAGTGGGCGGAGACCGGGTGGCTCGACAGGTTCGAGGATAATCGGTGGCTCCCGGCCAATCTTGTTATGATTGCCGAGGGGGTGCTATCCACCACCAGCAGCGAGAGGCAGCACTGCACTGAAGGTAATCAGGATGAACAAGATAATGGGGTCCGCCGAAACCTTGAAGATGAATTCACCCAAGAGTTCAACGGAGAGAAAGTCTTCAAAACTCTGGCTACCAACCTGATGGCAACCGAGAGGGCTCTCAGCTCTCTTCCCGAGACCCCAGAGCTATGACGAGCCAAAGTGCCCGCTCAGGCGATAGCAACTCAGATCAACGCCCTGGCTCTGGCTCTAGCTCGACCACCGACTCCTCCCCCAGAAGACAAGGAGAATGATGGTCAGGACCGATATCAACCGTTGTGCAGCCAAAACCCACCAATCGATAGCCCGCACGGCGACCACTTACAACCGCCGCCCATAGGAAGGCAGAACAGGTTGCGCTCCGAGATCCATAGGCAGATCAATAATCAGGGCAACCTTGAAACCAGCCACAGCAGTATCAATAGCAGCGCCAATAAAGACGATTCAACTGAAGGTCGCAACCCCTGTAATCACAAAAGAAGCAGGAGCCAAGATGACCACGACGGTTTCCCTGCATTCACTTGGCTCCTGAGGCAAGTCAGGTGGTCGAGGTCCTTCTATCCTACGGGAATCGAAGCATATGATGGTAAAATAGATCTCTCGCAATGGCTACGACTCTACTACACTGCCGTTCGGGCCGCAGGAGGCGATGAGGGGGTTATGGCCAACTACCTTCTGGTCATGCTCTCCTCATCTGCCAACAACTGGCTCTCGAGCCTACCTAAGAACTCTATCGACTCCTAGGCGCAACTTCATTTAGCCTTCATCGACAACTATCAAGGAACATGGCAGAAGCCCAAGACCTGATACGACCTCCAATGATTGTGACAAAAGGAGGACGAGACACTCCGCGGCTTTAACAAAAGGAGGACGAGACACTCCGCAGCTTTATCCAAAGGTTCTCAGAAAAAAAAAAGACTACGGTCGTGGACATCGACAAGTGGGACATCATCAATTGCTTCATCGATGCCCTGCACCACTCTTCCAAGTTGCACGGGGCCCTTGTGAGAAAGAAGCCAAAAACCATCGCCCGGATGATCTCCATTGCAGAAAGCTACACCGACTGCGAAGACGCTCGAAAGGAAAAGATAGAGTGGTCATGCCACGAGAGTCAATCTCACCAGAACAAAGACGACCACCCTCGGTCCCCTCGATGAGAGGACGATCGACCGAGATCCTCTCGGGGCAAACAAGAGTGAAAAAGGAAGATGGAGAGAGCTGTGGTGGCCGTTACAGTTCACGACGCTAGGAGGACAAAGCCATGCTGGAAGAACTCGACAAACCTTACCCATTTCATCTAAAGGACAAGCACACCATGCGTAAATGCTATTCCCTACGAGACATATTCGCCAAAGAATCCTGCGGTAATCCCCGCCAAGGCAAAAGACACCGGGATGATGACGACGCCCCGAGGAAGGATAGTCGGCCCCAGGACAACAACGATTTCTAGGAGCCTCATAAGATGGTGAACATCATCTTCGGAGGCCCTACATCTGACAAAACTAAACGGTAGCAAAAAGTTCTAGACCGACGCATCAATGTCATGGGGTTCGAGGAAATCCAACAGCTATGGTGGTCCAAAGTTCTGATCACCTTCTCTCGAGATGACCAATGGGCAAATGTCCCAAAAACTAGGCGCTGGCCGCTAGTCATCGACCCAGTAATACTCAAAGTATGCATGAGATGGGTCCTGATCGACGGAGGAAGCAGATTGAACATCCTCTTTCACCAGTCTCTCACAGACCTTGGCATTTCAGTCAACAGCCTCCAAAAGGAGGATAACTTCCCGTTCTATGGTATTATACTCGGGTAGAGCTCGGTGCTGCTCGGCTCAACTCTACCAGTCACCTTCAGCTCTTGAGACAATTATCGGACCGAGCACATCACCTTTTGGGTCATGGAATACGACATCATATTCTACGCCGTCCTCGGGAGACCATCCATAGCCATGTTCATGGCCATCGGACACTACCCATATTTGGTACTCAAAATGCCAGGGCCAAGCAGAGTTATTACGGTTTGGGAAAACGTTGGTACTTCCCGTGCATGTGAAAAAGACAGCCTCACCCTGGCCGAAGCTATCAACCTATCGATGCGAATGGAGGAGACCCTCAGGCAAGTCCGAGTGCATCCTCTCGAAGCCTCAGAAGTTCCAACCAAGGCACCAACCACCTCAGGAATCTCCCCCGCACCCTCGAGCACCAAGAAGATCGCCCTATCCAACACTGACCTGACAAAAACCATGGTCATCGGGGCAGGGCTCGACCCTAAATAGAAAATCACGCTCGTCAGCTTCATGCGCTCTAACATGGACATCTTCGCATAGAAACCCTCCGACATGCCTGGGATTCCTTGGGAGCTGATCGAGCATGAACTCCACATATACCCCACCACCAAACCAATAAAGCACAAGCTACGGAGTTTTTCTCAAGATAGGAAAGAGGCCATAAAAGCCGAGATCACCTGCCTCCTAGCAGCAGGATTCATCCGTAAAGTTTACCATCTCGAATGCCTCACCAATCCAGTCCTAGTTAAAAAGAAGACAGGACAATATGAATGTGCGTCGACTACACTGATCTAAATAAACACTATCCGAAGGATCCCTTTGGACTTCCTCGGATAGACCAAGTTATTGTTTCAATAGCAGGGAGCTCTCTCTTGTGCTTCCTTGACTGTTACTCTGGTTATCACCAGATCAACCTTAAAGAAGAAGACCAAGAAAAGACATTCTTCTCACACCTTTTGGAGCATATTGCTACACAATAATGCCCTTTGGCCTCAAAAACGCAGGGGCAACATATCAGCGGACCATCCAGCGATGTCTCTCGGAAAAGATTGGCTGTAACATCGAGGCCTACGTCGACGATGTGGTCATAAAATCAAGAGAAGAAGACAACCTCATCAGCGACATCACCGAGACTTTCACCAACCTGTGAAAGTTCTGATGGAAGCTTAACCCTGAAAAATATGTCTTCGGTGTACCCTCCGGGCAGCTACTCGAGTTCATCGTCAGCAACCGGGGCATTGAGGCCAATCTAGACAAAATCATGGCAATAATGAGGATAGAAAAACCCAATAATGCCAAGAAAGTCCAGAAGCTCACTGGTTGCATGATGGCCCTCGTGAGATTCATCTCTCGTCTAGGGAAAAGAGGAGCCTCTTTCTTCAAATTATAAAGGAGGAAAATTTTCAATGGACAGATGAGGCCGATGAAGCATTTTCTGCACTAAAGAAAATTTTAACCTCCCCTCCAGTCCTCACAGCCCCAAACCCAGAAGAGATTCTCCTCCTTTACATCGCTGCCACGACCAACGTCGTCAGCGTCACCGTAGTAGTTGAACGGCCCAAAGAGGGACACGTCTTCTCGGTCCAAAGGCCGGTATACTTCGTATCAGAAGTCATCGGCCTATCGAAAGCATGGTATCCAAAGTACAGAAGCTCCTTTATGCCATCCTGCTCACCGCTTGGAAGCTAAAGCATTACTTCCAAGCTCACAAGATCGTGGTGGTAACATAATATCCTCTCGACGACATACTCCACAATCGAGATGCCACAGGTCAAATCGTAAAGTGGGCCATCGAGATGAGAGAATACATGATAGAATTCTGCTCCCGCACTGCCATCAAGTCACAAGCCTTGGCCGACTTTGTTGCTGAGTGGACTGAGGTACAACTACCCCTGAGCCGAGAAGAGAGGGAATATTGGACAATATACTTTGATGGCTCTCTCAGCATAGACGACACCGGCATAGGGATCCTCCTAAAATCCTTAAAAGAAAAAGAGCTGCGTTATGTACTGCAGCTACTGTTTAAAGCTTCGAACAACGTGGCCGAATACGAAGCCATGATACACGGCCTCTGACTATCCGTATCCCTTAGGATCAAATGGCTAATGGTTTATGGAGATACCAAGCTAGCTATCAGTCAAGTCAACAAGGACTGATCCTGTACCAGTGAAAAGATGAATGCCTATTACGCCGAGGTCCGAAAACTAGAAGGCAAGTTCTTTGGCCTCGAGTTCTATCATATTCCTCGTGACGACAATTTATCAGCTGACGCCCTAAACCGCCTCGGCTCTTCTCGGGCGACGGTCCCCAAAAGCGTGTTCATCTAAGAACTAACCAAACCTTTGATCAAGGACGACGAGCAGCAAAACACCGACCCATCAGCAACCGTCGCCATGCTCGAGGATGGCAATGACTGGAGACAGCCCTTCATCGACCACATCGTAAAGGGCATAGTTCCAGAAGACAAGACCCTGGCCAAATGGCTAACAAGGCGAAGCAAGCAGTACATAATCATTAGGGATAAACTGTACAAACACGTGGCTTCAACAAGGGTACTTCAAAAATGCATCCCAACTAGCGAGGGCCTCCAAATCCTCAATGAAGTTCACACAGGAGCATGTGGCAATCATGCTGGGGCAAGGACGCTAGTCGATAAAGCCTTCCGATTAGGCTTCTACTAGCCGTTAGCCAACAACGACGCCAAGGAATTAGTCAAAAAGTGCACAGACTACCAATTCATCGCCAAGCAAAGTCACCTCCTAGCCCAAGCTCATCAAACGATTCCACCAACTTGGCCCTCACTTGCTGGGGGCTCGATATGGTAGGACCTTTCCAAAAGGCTCCCTAGGGCATCGACTGACTCTTGGTAGCCATCGACAAGTTCACCAAGTGGATAGAAGTCATGCCTCTGAAGAACTGCATGGCCAAGAAGGCAGCACAATTCATCGAAGGAATCACTTATCGATTCGATATCCTAAACCAAATAATAACCGACCTCGGGACTTAGTTCACAGTGAACGACTTCTAGGATTTTTGCGAAGAAAGATTGATCAAGGTCAAGTATGCATCAGTCGCTCACCCTCAGACCAATGGACAGTGCGAACGTGCCAATGGGATGATCCTATAAGGTTTAAAGGCCTGAATCTTCGATTCTCTATAGAAATACGCTGGTAAGTGGCTCCAAGAACTACCCGCAGTACTCTGGAGGCTCCGCACGCAACCGAACTGAGGCATAGGGCATACACCCTTCTTCCTGGTCTATGGCTCCGAAGCAATCCTGCCAAGTGATATGTTGCACAACTCCCCCTGAGTCCAATATTATGATGAAGGAACCATGAAACAGACAAGAGCTAAAGACATAAACTCCATCAAAGAAGCTCGGATAGTAGCCACAGTATAGTCAGATCGGTATCAACAAACCCTTCGATGATATCATGACCGCAATGTGTAAAGTAGAAGCTTCAAAGTATGTGATTTGGTACTTCGCCGAGTACAATCAACCATCGGGATGCACAACTTTCTCCCCCTTGGGAAGTCCTTTTATTATGGCTGAGGTAACAAGACCAGGGGCGTACAGACTAACGCGAGAAGACGGGTAAGCAGTACCAAACTCTAGGAATATCGAGCACATTCGCCGGTTTTATGCTTAACAATATCTTGCTAATAATCTTCTTCGATGATACATGTCCAGGCTACTCCCCGGACATGCATCTAAGGCAGAAAGGGGTTAGCCCTCGGGCTATACACCCGCAGTCGAGCATCACTCTCGCTGACCTCGCCGACTACTTCCCCCCTAGGCATGCAACTAGGCCAGGAAGGGGTCAGCCTTCGAGCTGTACACCCACAGTCGAGAGCTACTATCGTACCTGTGCCGATTACATCCCCTCTGCGTTGGGTGCCAGATGGTCGCCGTGCATGCAACCGATTTGGGGAGAGGGTCAACTCTTTAGTCATACACCTACAATCGTGCACCTTGAAGAACTCGCCGACCCATTCTGGTTACATCCCCCTCCGTGTTGGGCGCCCGATGGCCGCCATGTATGCTGATGGTAATATGCCCTAAAGACAAGTTCTGGAGGAACCGAAAGTTCTAGTTGGACCAGAACTTCTGGGTCCGCCCTGGTGGCGAGTTCTGGAGGAACCAGAAGTTCTGGTTGGACCGGATCTTCTAGGCCTGCTCTAGAGGCGAATTCTAGATGAATCAGAAGTTCTGGGCTTCGGTCGAAACTTCTAGGCTGAAATAAATTCGATACAGAATGTTATTTTTGGAAGCTCTGGTTGGACCGGAAGTTCTGGGTTCAAAAATTCTGGTCCAACCGAAACTTCTGGATTGAAATAAATTCGATACAGAATGTTATTTTTGAAAGTTCCGGGCCTCGACCGGAACTTCCGGGCCGAACGTGCAGATTAGATCTAGTGGGCTTTAATGTTGATTAAAGGCCCATCAGTGGGCATTATATAAGAAGAGGAGAGTCTAGGGTGCAAAAGGTTGTTGGACCTCCCCTAACCATAGCCGCCACCTCACCTGCTGTGGCCGCATCGCATCTCCCCTAGCCTCACGCGCGGTACTAGCATATCGGCGTGAGGTGATCCTGTTCCTGTACGTGTGGATATCGTAGAGACATTGCTACGATTGTGGTGCTGATCTTTTCGGCGTGAAGATCGTGGTGCTGCATCGTCTTCGCCGCCAACGATTGGACGGAGCTAGGCGGAGTTGATTGAGGACACGCTTCTCCAACTCTTCTTCCGCTGCCCTAGCACGTCTTGCGACTAGAGGTAACTATCCATGATCCCATTCCTCGCATGGTTCCTAGGTTGAATGGGGTAGAAAAAATTTTATTTTATGCTAGTGTAGCCTACTCGTTCCCTAACACATGCAACACGGGAGAGGGTCGACTTCTTAGTCGTACACCTGCAATCGTGCATCTTTGAAGAACTCACTGACCTATGCAGACTACATCGCACCTCGAGTCAGATCTGGGAGTGGGTCGGCTGCCTAGCCGTACACCCATAGTCTCGCATCTACTTCACCGATATACACCGTGTGGGTGGTAAAAAACACACGGCAAAAGGTACAAGACATGTTAGACATATTTAAAAGCACCTTTATTTCTCAAGGACTAACCTATTACAGGAGTTAGAATACTTCAAAGAAGGAGACACAGCAACAACCACGCTACTTCAAAGAAGGGGACATAGCCTCCTTCGACCAAAAGAAGAAAAAAGTATCCTAATGGCTAGAGACAGCATTCTACAAAGCAAATGCGAGAGCCGTGAGTATCACGGTTCTCACAGCAACTACGCACTGCGTAGCATCAACCTATCACGACCGCCATGAGTACTAAGGATCCCGAGGCTGCTACTACGGTAGCAGTGACTCCACGTTATCCTCGCCTTGATGGAAGGAGATAGTCACCGACCATGAGAGACCAGCCCAAAGGGAGAGTAGTATTGACCCGGCCTTAGCGGCAGGGTCAGAAGCTGTCCCAGAGTGCCTGCACCGGTATACGTCTCCAACTTCTCCTGCATGATCGAGCCTCTACCTTGGTATCCCGACATCGAGACAGGCAGCATAAGAGCGCCAGATGGTAGCATGTTAGCAAAAAGATCTACACTGACAAAAGGTCTCGAGAAAGATACGACATCCTGCCACGATGACAAAACCAAGAGTCATTAGCTACACGGATGAAGATGAAATAAATTCACACAGAGATCAATATATCAGACCAACCGGACAGCTTGAGATCGGAGTAGCCAGTTTTGCAGTCAAGCCAACACATCGCCGACCCATGGAGCAACGAGCGACATCAGCAATCCCTCTCTTGCAGGGGTGAAGAGGAAGGAATCTCAAAAAGAAGAACCAGGAGGACTCGTTGCGAGACTCAGAGGGGGACGCCGGCTTAAATAGAGTCATTCCCCCCAACCACCCACGTAGCAAATGCTGCTTTGATTACCGCGCGCTTTATGACTCTATCAAAGGCAGGACGTCTTTTTAGCCTTTTCGCCTGCCATGCGTTAACCACGGACGGGAGAAGAAATTATGAAACAGCCCTTTCTGGCACAACGGGCGAAGTCCGTGATGGTTGAGGCCCACTATGCTGATGGGCTCCATACTTGGGGGGCTCGCACATGATCGAGGATCCTCGTGCTCGGGGGCTCAACCCGACCAAAAGTGTGAGCTCCTAGGATCGACGACCGCAAGAACTTATAGACGCAATGGGCCCCGACCTCTTGGGCATCTAGGCGGATGAGGGCCCGGACAAAAGGATGTTGGTTTATTTGAAGACCCAAGACCAATTCTCTTCTAGCTCATCACAAGTTTAAGATTTCAAGCATGGCCTTTTCACAGCAAAAGCCTCAACGACGATAGGAAGACAAGATTGTAAATCAAATTTTCGAGAGGATTATTTTTTGCAGGATATTCTTGGACCCTCGAGCTAAATGTTCTATTTAACTCGAGGCTCAGGTGCTACACCGTGTGGGTGTACCTATACGGTGCATGTCACATGAAATAAGGAGATCAAAAGCTTTTTCAAAGACATCAAAGCTAGACAAAAATATTGAAGTTCCAGATTGAAGGAGAGTTTCTCCTAGCTTATTTTATCGAAGATTTCTTCAACCAAGCCGAGAAGAGCTCAAGGGCTGCTGTCCAGGATATGACCCCCAGGTAACCCCACAATTGGGCTTATCAGACTGGACTAAGGGCAGATCAAGACTAGCATTGACCGTTTGGTATGGCCCATATAACAGGGGTTTGATTCTGATAATGAAAGATGAGTTCTTATCGGGTAGTTAAGCCTTGGAATATGATATCAAGAGATATATTTGTACCAGAATCCTTGTAATTAGAAATTTAGCACCCGAGTTTGGTAGGCAATCTAAGTCTTACTCGGGATAGAGTCCTAGGTTGTTGAGCTCACCCCCTGAGTATATAAAAGAGGCGAGAACCCCCTAGAGACATCCAATCACAACAAGCCATCTAGCATATTTTTCTTGCTTTCAACGCCCCAAGCCTTGATAGCTTGATCGTGTCGTATTGTAAGATCCATCATCATATTACACACCAAAACACTAGACATAAGGCTATTATCCTTCGGGAGGCTTGAACCGGTATAAATCTTGTCTCTTGTATTCTAGAGTCGACCATCGGGTTCGAAGGCGTTGCGCTTCCCTTACACACATTTAATCACCACCTCGGGTACCCCCTTAGGTGGACTGGTCGGTGATTCACCGACAGAATGTGATGCTAGTGGATTGGGTATCGGTGACGTTTTGATGCAAGAACATAAACATGTTGCTTATTTTAGTGAGAAATTGAATGGTCATATTCTTAATTATTACATTGATGATAAAGAATTGTATGATCTTGTTTGTTCTTTAGAGACATGATAATATTATTTATGGCCTAAGAAATTTCTTATTCATTCTGATCATGAATCGCTTAAGTATATTCGTAGTCAAAATAAATTGAATCGTAGACATGATAAGTGGGTTGAATTTATCTTGTTTTTGCTAGTTCTGGATCGCTTGCAAGAACAAATACCATAGTGGTTTAGTTGATCGTGCTCCATCAAGACCATGAACAGCCTTTAGAGTTGGAATAGTGATTACTAAGATGTAACGTCTCTAGACGGTTGTAGTTGAATTATCAATGTTCCCTCCTATCAATCGACTTATCCCTCTCATTGAAAGATCATACCACCCAAGTATCCATCAAATGGTATCAGAGCTAAAGTTGATCGATGAGAAATTTCTAGTTATCATTTTTCCTATAATCTAGAAAAAGCCACAAAAATAGCTTTAGATTATCTGAAATCCAAGACTCTTTAGCCTTTTAATAGCTCTGCCTAGTTTCAGCTTCTTGAGTTTATTGTTACATCGATTTTGAATTCTTATCATATTTATTACCACTCCGTCCACCACTATTTCTACCCCTCTACAATCTTGTTGTTTCATCTTATATGCATTTTTTATCTTTTTGCATGTTTGTCATTGACAAATTAATATTAGCACTCATAAATAAACAACTCATTTTTTAAAACACAATAAAAAATAAAATCATTTAAGTTTATTTTTTAATTCTTAAGTGTAAGTCCAAAACAGCTTCGGAGGAAATAATTCATTTCACGAGAAAATCCACCATTCCAGATAGGCAGTAACAAGGCAGTGCCTGGCCCATCACCCTCTGATTGTTGGCCCGGACCGCGTTCTTTCCTCGCGCATCAGTCCAAACACACGCTTCCCGCTCCGTCACTTGTGAAGGACTTGGATGGCAAGGCCATTACTGGGCTGAACGTCTTCTGTTCTTTCAGAGGATTGGTTTATCTTGTAGCATGAGCCCATGCCTAACTTTCTGCATAACAGGCCTGATTATGATTCAAATGGGCTTACACAATATGCAAGGAGATGAATAGTTGTATGTGTTCTAGAAAATACATAAAAAGGGGAGCTAATTTTCCTCTGCTCCGCAACTCTAAATTTATTTATGATTTAGAGCTCTGCCAAATATGTCCTCAGTTTTGCATGAGTGCTCGTGTTAAAAAACAGAAGAAAAATAATGATTTATCACTCATAGGATGAATTTATTGATTATGTTTTTACATGTAACAATGACACGTGGGTCAGCATAGGAAATAATCGAAGTCAATTTTGTGGGTGACAAAATAGTAAATCTCCCATTATTTTTTTATCCACCGATGCAATCGCCACAGATTGGTTGGAGCTACATTTGATCATTCATGATGAGTGATGTCACAACTTAGAGGTTAATTCACGACCTAATCCTCCTTTCTGAGTAACCAGAATGAGCATCAATATTACAATATAAATCATCATCTCTCTTCGCTGTCTCTCAGCTCGTGTCATGAGTCCTGACGGCCAACTCCATTCAGATTTCAGAGTATGTGGTTGCTCCCCAACTCCATTAGCACATGTCATGCTGTATGGCAATGACAAGTGATCTATAATTTGGCTGTGCATTTCATTTTCAGAAAATAAAGCTGATACCGTCTCCTTTCGCTTTCAGAACTGAAATTTTGCAAGTTAAAATGGATAGATTTGATATTTTACCACTGTCAGGTCAGCGTAGCCTATATATTATTAACTTAAATAGCCATACATGTATTATTACGAAATGACAATATAAACAAAAGAATCATCTTAAGAGTAACAAATTATTAATTTTTTCATTAAGACGTGTGACCAGAGTTTTCTGAATTTTACTACATGAGAACTATTCAGACTGCTCTTGATTTTTTTAAGTAGATTACTTCTATATTTTTTACTTACACCATGTTGGTGTTCGAAACAATGGTCAAAGTTGTATATCTGAAATGATTGCAAAATATCCAAAGAAGCATATATTCTTGAGTACTGAAATGCTCCCTCTGTCCATTTGTATGAGCGTATTTCGTTTACAAACCTCCGATGAATAATTACTCTATCAATATATAATTTTTATAAGATAAAGTTGATGTTTTTGTGTTTATATTAAAAATACTCACATGTTACTATAGTTTTGTATCACAAAAATATTTATATTAGTAGAGAAATAATTAGTTAAAAGATTATTTATATTCTAACGAGACGAAATATGCCCACTCAAACATGGACGGGGGGAGTAGAAATTTTCGTTTGCTTCTACAGCTGTCTCCTGATATGAAAACGTCAGGGATTTTGCTACTGCCCGACAAGCGATATCGCTTTCCACATCAAGTTGATTATTCTCTAACTAGGCCAATACCTAATTTATGTAGTGGTCATTATAAAGTTCAGCCATGGCTAAGCTCTGCTGATAAGCGAATGCTGCATCCACGGTTAATGGCATCAACATTTGGCTTTGGCCCCGAACAACCACTCAACGACTGGTTAATCAAGTCCAGCACTTGGTTAAAAAGAACAGCATGATGGATACTTAGTTGATAAAGTGGGGTACTGATTCTATACTCTTCTGGCAAAAGGAATTTAACACGATGCACAACTCTTCAAAAGAAAGGAGATGAGCTTCGCATCATCATTGGACATAGGTTTATGTATCTATCATCTACTAGAACTATGACTTTGAACTAATGTATTTAAAAGGAGATTATATAGTATTGTGCATGTTAGAAATGCACTTTGTGATACAAAAACAAACTATATATATTCGCCAAATGGAACAGCACCAACACCCCACCTGAAAAGCATACGTCAGTAAGATACCACTTGAGGTCACTGGCACAATCGAACAGTGGACATCCATAGGATTCTCATGATATTTTGTTGGCATATGTCATTCTTCTCAGAATGGAGCAAGGCAACAACAGAAGAAAAGAAGTGCGCAGAAAAAGAAGATGTGATGGATGCGTCCATGGGAATTGGGAATCAGATGTCCAACAATTTTGCGAGCTGGTGGCCATTTTTACTCCTGTCCTTGAGTCCTTCGCGTCTGAGCTGCTATCTACCCTAGAACAGATGTATTCCTGCCTGAAATCATTCAGGCTTTAGTTTTCGCCGGTGTCGTCCAACCAGTGGATCGCTGCACTCTGCAGTAACCTTTTCTCTCCCGTTTTTAGAGAAGGAAGCAGGTAGGATTCATCAGCATCAAACTATCAATCTATCACGGCCTACTAGGTACAACAAGATTGCAATCTTTAAGATCAGCATCAACCGCTTTTGATCCTAAATCTTTGGTGTTGCTTTTTCCAATAAACGTTGGTTACATTTCTTTATGCTATTTGTACCCGTCACCGGTTTATGGATGAGTGCTATTGGCGTAGTCGGCCTAGCTCTGAACCTACATGAAACTTTTAAAATAGTTCATATTCTAGCTCTACATTGTAAAATAAAATAGCTGCAAAATCTATAAATAAATTAGAATGTAGAAGCTAGAAAACAGAACATCTCTATATTATTATCAGTTATTTCTTAGAATCTAAAATGCTCTAATAAAGAGGTTCTCGGTACGGAGTAACAACTAGGCTGCTCCTTCTGCTGACCTCTTCTTCCGGCAACGGGTGACTAGTTCGTCAATATCTGACAAGTGACAATATATAAGAATGGACATTGTGTTCTGCTGGCAAGTGATGGCGAGGGAGATTTCTGAAGACAATACAATACAACATGAACACAACAAGTTCCTAATCACATGCTTGTCTGTACAAATGACAAATCCAAGAGGGAATATATTTGCGTAGAAGCAACTCTACGATCGTCCAATAACGAGGAATACGACCACTGGATGAGCCCCTACCATGGTATGTATATTTCTTCTCGGAAAGGGCAAAAATCTTGTGCTTTTCTGATGGCAATGGCGTTCCGGGCGGTGATGCTCCCTGCGGGTTTCGATCCGACCTAAGCTGAGCTGAGAACATGACCACACGACCGGTCCAATTATTGAGTGGACCTTACGTGATTACGTCTGATCCGAACGAGCCAAGTGATCAACTTTTAATCCTGTTAAAGTCATCTTTGTCATTTCTACGTATTTCTTAACCGGTCAAATTTAACTCTAAAAAATTTTAGATTTAAAGTTGAGGGTATTTAGGTGAAAAAAAATTAATAATTTATCACTCTCAAAATGACCCTTTAATTATGATGTCATTTCGAAATAATGACATATAAGATCATTTAGATTAATAATATGTGGGTCAGGATAACAAAAGTACGAAATCACTTGTTAGCGATGACAAATTATCAAATCTCTCGTATTAATGTTATGTTTAGCATAGCTTTAAATCCAAAAAATTTTAAAACTAGTATATTTTATTTTAAACTAAAAAAAGTTTGAACAACTTTATTTTATAATATAAACTACAAATCTAGTAGATGCGCCCGACTCTAAAACTATATTAGTCATCACACTGATGAAAATAAGAAAAGAAATTAAAATTTAAGGGAAATGTAGTATAAGGTATATCTGCAAGGGCTCCCCTCAAGTTTGGGGCAAATCTATAATGTGCATGAAGTTTGGAGCATATTAGCACCCACTTCAACTTTAGTCCAAATCTGCTATTTCCCTATCAAGAGGCACCCTGTCGTGGTCATGATTGAGCTGTAACGCAGTTTAACCAGGTTATTAATAGCCATATCACTTCGTCTCAGTAAATTCAAAGCTAACAAAAGATTAATGACTACAACTGTGCCAGTAAATTGAAAGCTAACAAAATATTGGGCTGAGACAAACAAATTCAATCCACACAATTCAATCAAAACGCAGCTTAACTTAAGGACATATTCATGGAGCTTGTAGCATGAAATATTTTTAGAATATTCAGCTCCCTTAAATAATGCAGATTTTTTCTCGAGACGGTAAAACTCAGTAGATACAGAATATAAAAAATAAACTAATATATATCTATAAGAATAGTTCTCAAAATCTTAAACTCGCTCAAAGAGACCCTAAGTCTCCGTCTTCTTTCTAACAAAGATTAATGACTACACTGTAGCTTGAATTATAATCGGCACAGTGACAGTTACACTGCTAACCTGTATACAGATAAGAGGACAGAGACCACATCTTCAGTAGAAAAACGCGCACTAGATGAACATCAGAGAGAAGCTGTAGAAAGAAATAACCCATTGAGAATTTGAGAGGATCTGGCCTCCTCAACTCTTGCCAAGATAATCAATGAGTGATGGAGCACATACAATGGGCTGGGACAAACAAATTCAATCCACACAGTTCAATCAAAACGCAGCTTGAACTTAAATCCCGGTCTTTTTTGGAGGGTGACTCCCAGTAATAAAACCGGTGTTTTACCTGACAAATACTAGTCTGAAGTCTGAACCTACTGTTAACCTTATCCTTATGTGCGCTGGACAATGCGTAGACACAGTATATTCGTAGCGTGCGCATCAGGTAAAAACATCCAGTCAACAAAAAGAGCATCTTGAAGACTGGCACTGTAGTACATATTTTCTTTAAAAATAATCAATTTTTTATTTGAAATTATATTATAGTGCCCTTTTGAAAAATTTGCAAAACTAAATCCATGTTGCTGTTTGATTTAGGGACAACTGTCCTGTTAGCCTTTAAAATAGCGACATGACATCTATCATCAAATCAATAGTAGATAGGGTCCATAATTTAATTGTGGCCTTATGTTGACCATTTGATTTGGCATTAGACGTTAAAATGACGATATGAGTTTTATTTTTATAATTTCTTAGAAATACCACAGAAAATATAATTTCAGATAAAACATATTATGTTTAAAAAAATTCCACTGTGAAACCATTCCTTTTTTACTTGTTGATGCAGACAGCGATGTATTCTCCGATTGGAGTACTTTGTACCTTCTCACCTATAATTACAGATTAATAAACAAGATAAGAACACAATGATATAAGAGTATCTTTCATGCAAATAATCGAAGTTCAAATATGCACAACCAAAACTTGCTCCCAATAAAACCGTACATTCAGAGAACTGCACCACTGAATCCTTATGTAAACATGTTTCCAAAACATAATTTTGGTTGTTTATATGGACATGTGCTAATACAAAACAGAAAAATACTAAATAATTAGCATTGCTAGAATTACAGAGACGATGGGGTTGTAGTGGTGTGCACCGTCGCGGCGCTGACCTCAACCGAGCGACTCCAAATCAAAAGAGAAATTAAGTTGTTTGGCTTCGTACCATACCTTAGCCTATTAGCATCGTCATATCCTAAATAAGATGGTTGCGTTCTATAAATTTTTGGAGAAGCTAATCGTGTGTGTAGATAGTTTTTTTCTACTCTATCCCACTTTATTCAGTAAACAAACGCTCAAAAATTAAGATAGAACTGTTACAACTCATGCTCCCAACCAAACCAAACGCAGCAGGGACGGAGGAGAAGCGCACAAAAGGGAAAGGCGCCTCCTTTCACGGGATTCAATTGCTTAGCATCGCGGCCAATCGTCGAATAGAAGAATGCCACCGTCTGGACTCCTCTTTTGTTCCCTTGCGCTAACTACTCTAATCTAATGCATAGGCACATGAAAAGAAATTCATAGTTGAGCAAGGATGAAAGCGACATAATCCAAATTAATCTTTGCGTGTCATGCTCCCACTCAAATGCTAGTGACCGTCTGTAACGATTTCGTAGAATACAAGCATGGTTTGTTTCTTGTGAGTTAAAAACCGGTCTCGGGTCTACCCGTTGATTCATTTGCTGTTGCTGCTTAAATTAGGGTCAAGTGCTGGAGTGGGAGCTCGAATGGCGCTGTGACAGAGACGGCTCATCCAATCCACCGTCAGAAGAAACTTCCGCCTTTTAAGGCCATTTCCAGTTTGCAATTGCGATTACGATCGCGCGCCATCGCCATGGTAGGGACAAATCAAGACTTTCACGTACATTGCATGCTCATCTCACTCCACTACACTCCTGCTGCTGCCACTTTGTTCGTCGGAAACACGAAGAATCTATTTTGTTTAAGCACACAGCAATCTGATTAGCAAAAGTCAGGAGGGAGAGCATGAGTGAGTCGTGGACCAATCTTTTTCGAACAGAGCCGAAGACCAGTGTAGCGTTTGCAGGTTCCAAACTCCAAACGCAAAAGCAGTAAAGAAAAGGAGATGGGAAGACGTTAGCAGGGGTCGCCGGATTCAGCTCTGCCTCGGCATGCATAAGCATACGCATGTGACGGGTTGAGCAGTCTCTTCTGCTGCATATGGATGCTGCAACGCTTTGACCCGTCTCCCAGAGTCGCATCCTTGGGAGAGGAGATTATTCGCTTCTTGGCTGAATCCAATCCAGCAACCAGCATGGCATAGGAGACCGCATCTGCTTGTCTGCACTCTCTCTCTTCTCTCTATATACGTGTGTTGTTGCAGAGTTGCATCGGCTAAGTGAAAAAGAGAGTGAGAACTGATGTGCCGCCGCTTTTTGGCAAGTCTATTCGTGCCGAACTTTATCTTATTATAGTTGTTTTAAGTCTTCTTAAACTCTTTGAGTCTATTTTAAAATTTTAGACTAATAAATAGTTGGTAAGTATATAGTTAATAAAAATCTAGAAAAGCTGTTTTTTCTTAGTTCATACGTTCTAATTTATTTTTAGATTATATAGTTATTGATTTTTACGATCTAGAGCTAAAATTTAAATGGAGATTCAGATTATAACAGTAACTATAACTATTAAAAACTCTCCGAACAAGCTTTTATTGTTTTTCTTAATATAATGATGTGCAGCTCAAGATGCGTTCGAGAAAAATAATACTGAGAATTGAATTAATAAGTTTGTGCGAGTGCAGGCACGGGATTAGTGCACAAATGGATGGACGAACACGTTGACGATGATGAGTGCATGGATGGGGCAGCATGTGGGAGTTATGTGGCTGGTGCATGGTGATCATCATCATGGAGTGGGTGGGCGTAGGCATCATGGAGTGATGGGGGAGGTCAAAGAAAAGCGAATGGAATGGATGGGTGAGGCAGGCAGAGGCAGAGGCAGAGGCAGAGAGGCATGAGGCAGCATCTCAGCTGGGGCAGAGGAGCAAGCAACAAACAAACCAGACCAGACCAAAACAGTCTCGCCGCTGTTGCGTGGATTGACATGCGGTGGATGTGGGGTTTCTTCTCTTCATTTTCGTATTCAGCATTTCAGCTGAGCTCACATGCATGCCACCCACTGCCCACTGGGCACGGACGACGGACGCCGCATCTGTGGCCATATTCTTAGGTGTGTTTTTGGTTTATGTCTGCATAGGATTTGAAGGTCGCTTTTTGTGCGATGTTCTGGTCATATACGAGATTGAGGTTCATAATAGAGTGGCTACCATATGAATATTGTTTAAAATATGCTACTCCGTAGAAGGTTTGATCGGATGGAGCTATCCATATTTAACTCTTGATGACGTGACTTTTCTGATTGATTAATTGTTAGTCAGCAAACTCTAAATAATTTTTACATCTAAGCAATTTATGTAATTGCGATCTGATTATACCATTATATTTAACGTAATTAAATCTATAGAATAAGATATTTGATTACTATGTTTTAATGTTATATATAACAACAAATGTCTATTAAATTTAGGTTTATCCCATATAAGTTAAATCTAACTAAAAAATTGTTTCATCCTATCTATACAACAAACAACTACTATCTATACAACTAAACAACTACATAGACAGTCCAATCCCTAAGTACATTAATCATCACATCCCTGCCCTGAAAGTTTTTTTCGCCGGCACATCCAAAATTCATCAGGTTTGCCGCTGCCGTGCTGCGCCGGTGCCGGTGGGTGATCATGCACCGGGGAACAGATTAGTCGCATGCAGCATATATGGTACACTCGTAAAGCAACGTTTCTCCTCCTTGTTCGATTCATCCGTGCCCGGGTCAAAGAATGCGGCAGATGGGCGCGCAAAACTGCCGCTAATTCACGCCAAATCTTTGCGGATTCCATGCTCTGACCATTAACCAAGTGCGTTAAGATAGATGGTAAGCTCTCCGGCAATTGGGGTGAGAAGCTGAGACTCTGAGTCTGAGAGTATGGTCTACTGGAAGATTAGACATCATGGTACACGTACGGCGGCGAAAGTCGCTCTTCGCTGCCTCAATCTATCAATCTGGCAATAGTTCTAGGAGGTGACTGAATAGATGCTTACGGTAGTTATCAATTTGGGTTAGTATTAGCTTTCATTAACTGTTTCACGATGAAATAGTTAAAAACCGTGTTAAGTAGATTAAGAATGCATTTAGTTCAGCTATAAGTTCTAAATAAGTTGATACAAGCTATAAAAAACCATTGTAAATTATAAAAAACTATAAGATTATTGGATCAGAGTAGTGATAGATCTACAGTAGTTTGATTTCATTAAACTTAACAATACTAACAATAATTATATATCTTAATTAATAATGAATATAATAATCTCGTCGCGGAAAACGAAGTGAATGGAAAAGGCAGCACTCTGCGGTTGGACCACCCGACCAGCGCCAAGCGGCGATCCGTGAGGCCGTGGAACGACGAGGCCCGTATCGTAAGCGGCGTCGTATGGTGCACGCAGAGATCTAGCGGCGGAATCGAGCGGCAGTGCGGTCCGTCGGTGGCGTCATCGGCCCGGCGCACGGAATGGAATTGACAACACAGCTGCTGCGGCGGCGGGTCAGTTTGGTTAAGTGAATGTTGTACGGGATGTCACTATTAACAGTAGTTGTTTGGTTAGCTCGATGAAATGAGCTGTTTTTTATTTAAATTGAAATTTTTATGGGATAAGAATAATATAATATTATTTATCACCGATCTTACGTGGTAATTAGTAATTAACAATAAGTGTACTAGTTATTGTTAATCAATTATTAAGAGAGAATCACGTATATGTCACTAAAAGTTCACTGGTTTCGTATATGTCACTGAAAATTTGTTATTTCTATATAGATCACTGCTTCAATTTTTTGTGTCCATATATACCACTGTCGTCAGTTTCAACGTTAGTTTTTTCTAAATGATAAAACTGTTCTCAGCTCACAAAGCTAGCTTGCTTTGCTTCCGGCCAATCTTAGTTACACTAGATTGAATGAGTGATTGGTATGTGCGTGCTGGTCAGCACGAGTGCTAGCTAATCACTAAGCCTTTTATATTGACTAACGTTGAAACTAATAGCAGTGATATATATAACACAATAAATTGAAGCAATGGCATATATGAAAACAATAAATTTTCAGCGGTATATATAGAAATCGATGAACTTTCAGTAACATATATGAAATTTTCTTAATTATTAATGATTAAGATTGGTGAAGATGAAATGGCATGTCCGTTCAATTTTATAGGCTAATTACTTTTTAGTCATTCTATTCGAGCTCATCCACAGACCAATCACATCCAAAACTTAGGTGGGACCAATCACCTCCAAAACAGCGAGTAAGAATATGTAAAAATTGATGTTTTCCAGTTTTGTATACCATTTTTATCTGTAAATTTTGTAGCCTTTAAATTTCATAATTAAAGCAAGAATACAAATTATCTAAGAAACTTTGATTTATAAAATAACTACGGCTGCTGCGAGAATCTTAGGCAAACAGACTATCACTCTAAGCCGGCCTTGTCCGTTTCCCTGTGCCGGCCGGGGAGGCCTCCATGATCCATGTAGGCTGTAGGCTGTAGCGAGCGGCACCACCGTCGACTGCTCCTCGCTGATCCAGCGCGAGCCCCATCCGCCTTCTGGTCCCCTCCGTCCCTAGAATCTTACAATATAATTTTAAATTTCTTTTTAATTTTTTTTAATTTTTACAGCTTTATCTTTAGAACTATTAGTAATAGAAATATAGAAATACTATTTTTGAAATTATTTTTTCATCATAAAGAAGTGCAATATCTTGTTTTAAAAATAGAAACAAACACCATCTATTATTGTTGTCTCGTTTTTTTCAACCAGATCACCAGCATCAATCAAGTAGGATCACGCAGAAATGTGTGCTTATTCCAAGCACCAGCATACGACTATAGGAGGAAATTGTTGCACAGTCCGTTATGTGACGCCAAGTTTAGCCGTGATGAAAACAACAATCTTAGACTGCATATACCTTCGTGTCATTAATGTGATGGGATTAAGGCCCTGGTTTTTAAGCTTAGAATTATAGTGATCCAGCTTATAAAAAAAACTAGATTAAAACAGCTTATTGGATTGTTATAATCTGTACTCTAGATTATAATAAGCTGACTTATTTATTTCAGCTTATAAAAATAAAATGAATTATTATAATCTCAAGCTGAAACAAATAAACCCTAAGCTATCAAACATCTACTCTTTTATTCACTCCGACTTGATTTTTAATGTTCAAAATTTATTCAATAAAACTTCAATTTTAGCTTGTTTGTTTTTGTTATTACATGTGCAGTTAATATGTGTCACCACTCAATCAGCTATGACTGAAAATTAGAATTAAGTGGACTAGCAAGAAATCCTTAAATTATTTTTAATATTATTAACATGTCTAAAAATTTCTTAAAATAAAGTTATTTTGTGAGAATTTTTTTCTCCGACTAAGACTGCCACCAAAGTTGCAGTTGACCTCATCTCTCAATTAGTTTTAACTGAAAAATAGAATTCACAGGATTAACAAGGAGTACTTAAATTATTTTTTCATACGACCAATCTTTCTAAAATTTCTCAAAAAATAAAGTTATTTTGAGAGTATTTTTCCCCACTAGGACTGCCACCAAAGTTGTAGTTGACCTCATCAGTGCTCAAGGACAGAGCCACAGACATCACAGCAGGGCAAAAGTGACCCTAGGTCCTCCCATGCATTTGCTCTCATTCTCCTCTTTATAAAGTCACGGGTGAGGAGAGCCTACTTTTCTGTGACTAGGGCTTTTTTTTCTCCCTTCTCTCTTTCGTGCTTGCTTTTTGCTGCTGGTTTGGGACTAGGGGTTCCTATTTTGGGACATGTTTTAAGGTTTGAGCTCCCTCAGGGTTAACAAAACCTTTCGGTAACCATAGTTACCGCTACGTTATCGACATACCTCTCGCGTTCGGCACCGGTATATCGATCAGTTTTATTTAAAATTTAAATTTGAAATTGAAAAAAATAATTCATTTATGGTAAAATTAGTTTTCAAAAATATTGAACTATCACAAAGTTATGAACCAAACAAGATAAACAAAAATATAAAATGCAAAAATAATTCATTTTTCAATCTTCTTCACTCGTTATTATTTAATTTTTTGCATGCGGGTCTCTTGGATTAACGTCATATGTTTGATCAAACAAAATATTATTTTTGATGAGTGTTGCCTGTTAATTATTTGTTCCAAGCCTATTGATCCATAAGCACTCACACTGTTGAGTCAAAAGACTTATTCTGTTAATTCACGTGCACGTAAGATCTGTAACTGTTGATATGTTAATTCACATGCATGTAAAGTTTAACGATTCACATGCACATAAGATAATAGCTCCTGGTATATTGATTCACATGCATACAAAGTTTGGTGATTCACATGCACATATGACGTGTAGCTACTCATATGTTAATTCACATGTATGTAAACTTTAGCAATTGGTATGCACATAAGGTACTAGCTCCTGGTATGTGTGTTTATATGTACAAAGTTTGGTAATTCACATATACATAAAATGTGTAGCTCCTAGTTATTGATTCATATGCATACAAAGTTTGATGATTCACATGCATATGCATACAAACTTTAGAGTCATGCCACCATTTGGCAAGTTAATCACATGAGTGGTATATAAGTGATGTCAGGGAAGCATGAGAATCACTTCACATTTTAGTAACTAGCGCATCGCTGAGCAAAAGTCCCCGAGGTCAACAACAAACGTTCGACACTCTACAGGATAGTTATAGCTCTAGTTCTGACTCTACAACGTATGGCAATATCACTTATGGGTATCCTTATCCACATCCTTTTTTATATCTTTATCCGATTTCAGAAACTACTCCTACTAGATAGTATACGAGTGGCAAGATCCTTAATTTTATTTCATGTTATATGAAGAATGACAAATCATTGTAGCTTGGATAGGACAAAACTGGGAGGAGTACAAAGCAAACAATCTTGCTTCATATAGCTTACAACTAATGTCTACAGATAAATACAACGTCATTTATAACTAATGGAGCCAACAATGATAAGTTAGAAATACTCGAATTATCAATTAACCATGTTGTTTTGTAATTTATATTTTATTGTAAACTTATAAAATTTGTGATATTGTAAGTTTTCTATTTATCTTGAAAAATAATTTTCGGTGATCTTACAATTTTTATTTTTCACTAAAAAATTATCTAACCGGTACCGCGGTAACCGAGCTCGGTACCATGGTTACCACGGTAACCGAAACACATACCACGATAACTGAATTTGAAACGTTTCGTGAACTGATCTAAATTTAAATTTTGAAATGTAAAATTTGATCGAATTTTTTCGGTAACCGTTCGGTTACCACGATAACCGCTATCTCGAGCCTGAGTGGTATCCAGTCCCAAAATGGTTTCGTTAACCCTGGTCACTCTGCTTTGCTTGGACTGGATGAAACATTTATGTGGCCGTAAGGAAAACAAAACTAAAAGCATCAGTTTTTTCTTTTATTTTCTAGATAAACTAATGATCTGTTTGGATCCATAGGACAAGGTGGCATTGGATGACACGATTTTACTTTTAAAAGTGTTTGGTCGAGAGACTAAGCAGGCTCGTCTCATTCGCATACGCGTGCAAGCGAGGCGGATGGAGTAGCCTAGACAAAGGGCGGAGCCAATTGGGGGCTAGGGGGCGCGCGCCCCCCTACTGCCTGGCGCTAACGAGTAGTACTAGTACATGCTACTGCTGCGAGGATTAGCTGCTGGGTGATGCCAACCGAGATTAAGCTGCTGGAATGAAATTGATATAAGTGGCCAAGACAATGTTTTTGAATTTTGATCTCACAAGCTCTGTGTTTGGATCTATTTCTATGCCAACTCCCATGAATTTACTTCGATCTTTGTTAAACGAATAGTTTAGTGTTTATATCGGCGTGGTTGTCCGGATGTAGGACCAAAACTAGCGACCAGAAGAGGGGTGAATGGGCGCAAACAAAAATGCAGCAGAAAAATAAAACTCCTGAAACTTGAGTATCGGACTTACATGTGACTCGATGAGATTCAGTCCACGATTGGACAAATAAAAGTCACACCTGGCAAGTCGATACTAAAACTTCAGAAAAACTTCCTTAAACCTAAGTGTCTGACTTGCAAGTGACTCAATGAGATTATGCACAAGACTGTGCCACAATAGTCACACCACGCAAGTCGAAACACAACTTCCACAGACAAGCACTAGAACACAGCAGCAACAATAAATACAAGTACCAATCAATATGTATTCATGAGGGAAACAAACGTTCTCACAAAAAGAGAAACGTACAAATCGCTCTCATGCAAATTATCGAATACTTGTAACACGGCCAAGTCAACAATCAAAGTACATTGCAGATCCTCTCAAGTAAATCAACAAACACTTGACATACACTAGAACACGCAGAGAAGTATTCGCAGTGTAATATGAAAATAAAGTGCTTGCAGACATCCTATCAAACACCTAACTTGCAGTGCAGATTTCTTTGAGACATTTCATCAAACAAGTGGTGTGCACAAGAAGTATACTGCAGATCTTGGTGTAGATGATGGCCGGAGATGGTTGCTGTCCACTTGCCGAAGCCGTGCGCCGCCGTGTGCC
>KE373350.1:23495-35998 GCA_000418225.1 Zizania latifolia | reverse complement strand
GCAGGGCATGGCACGGGATGGGCGGGCCTAAGGTCAGCCCAAGAGGGAGGGGTTCGGATTTTTAAATTAAAAATTGATTTTAAATTCCTTTTTCTTTTAGAAAGGGCTCTAAAAATTTAGAAAAATATATTTTTAACTCTGAAAAATTTTTGAAAAATTCTTTACATTTTTAGAGACTTTTGCAAAAAAATTCAGCAATATTTTATTTGCAAAAGTTTCCTCCTCAAATTTTAATACTCAAGAATCCTTTTTTTTCTTTAGGAAAATTCTATTTTTATTTTCTTTTACTGAAAATTCTTTTTCCTTTTATTTTCTGCACAGCTTTTATATTTTGAAAATTTCAGGCTGTGACAATAAATACCTCCTCTCTCCCATAATCTGGGCACATTTTCCAAAACTCTAGTAGCCTTGCCATTTTACTCTCTTTCACTCTAGTGCTTGATCTTATTTGGATCTTTGAGAGTTGGATTGAGAGTTCTCCACAAATCTCCTAGAGTTCTTTGTTGATCAATCTTCTTGAAAGTTGTGGTGACGTGTGTGTGTTGATCTTTGGTGTATTCTTAAGAACGCGGCTTTGGATCACATCAACGGATTCATTACTCTTAGAGGTAATCTCTCCTAGACGGTTAGACATCGATCCGCAAGCACCCAAAGATTGTGGGTGACCAGACAAGTTTGTACATGGCCTCGTCTCGGCTTCAAAGAGGTAATCTAGTGGAAAACCAAGGCTTACGGTGGTGAGCATTTGGTGAGGATTAGGGTTAAAAGAGACCCAGCCCTTTGAGATTTCCTCAACGGAGATGTAGGATCGTTGGATCTGAACTTAGGTAAAAAAATCCACTGTGTCAATCTTTACCTTTGCTATTTTTTATTTATTATTGATCTATCTATTAACTAGCAAGCCTAAGGTTTATTGAATTCATGTCTTTAAAGTTGTTTGGCTAGATCGTATTTTACAGTTTTTATTGTTTCAGATCTGTAGTGTCCGGATCATCCGGTTAAACCTGGATAATCTAGAACTTGGACGTTTTTATTTTCATCCAGAACCTGGAATACCCAACTAAGCCCGGATAGTCCAGGCCCTAGAAGTTTAAACTGACAAGTTTATTCTAGAATTTTTAGATTGCCTATTCACCCTCTCTAGGCAACTTTTAAACATGCTATGTACATGACAATACATTGCCATTAGCTACCCTGACTTGAATAGGTGGAATACTTGTCATGGGTAACTTCAGCCTGTCTAGCAATGCTGAATTGAGAAAACCGTGGGAGCTCCAAGAATCCACCAGGAACAACAATTTTTGCCTTTGAACCAACACTTCAAGTTGAATTGTACCTGATAAACTTAAACCCCGATTGCATTGACTGAGAGATAAGCTCCTTTCTCTTCAGCTAGCAAATTTTCTACAGCCATCACATCCAACAATTCATCCGACAAAATTTCAGCAGTACCAAGCACTTCAGTGGCATGCACTTGAGCTACAGGTGTGACATTGCACTGATGAACCGGTGAATATTTTTCACCACATTTAAAGCATAATCCATTAATCTGGTGGTATTCTTTTAATTGTTGAGCCTTCTAAACTTCACCCGAGCCCAAATTTACTTTGTCCATCACCTTCATGCACTGGGCAACTCCTTGCTTTGGTGTCCATTTCTTTTTAATGTCACTAGGATCCACCAAACCCTCTTTAGCTAAAGACAAATGGTATGCCTGTGTCACTGTTCTAGGCACTTGTGACTGAATATGCACCCTTAAATCATCCCTCAAACCCAACACAAAATGACTGCCCAGCGATAAAGCACCTATTTCAGCTTGCTCATAGAGACGGATTTGATACAGAAGTGAATCAAATTGACACTTATACTCATCTACAGTGCATGTCTATTTTAACAACAACTCTTTCATTTTGATGTGCTGGATATTAGCCTCAAACTCCTGTAAAGCAGCCATACGGAAATCCTCCCATGTGTGCCAACCAAACTCCTGCTTTCAAGCCTTGTACCAGTGCGTAGCATTGCCGGTAAGATTCAAGGAAGCAGCTGACATCTTAAAACCATCAGGAATCTGGTACAAATCAAAATAAGTGATGCACTGATCAATCCACACCTGAACACCCGTGCCATCAAATTTCTGGAGATCCATTTTAGGCAGATTCTACCTATGCCTGTGACCATGGAGACCTCCCCTGTCCCTCTCAATGGCATCCAACTGAGAAGAAGCTGAAGATACTAGATCAACAGGAACATTACCTGGGTTCTCTCGAGGCAGAGCACCCGCGATCACATCCTTCAGCACCGTCGCCATCACCTCTTGCTCCTGTTGAACTTGGCCAAGATACGTCATCGTGAGATCCACCTTGGTCTGCATATACTCCACTTTAGCCACCAATTGCTATTGGCCCGCCTCCATTTCTTTGACCTTCGCCATCAGGGCTATCATCACTTCCATCACCCGGTCCTCCATCACTTTTAGAGCAGCGTTCACCTGCCAAACTTTCAACGATTGTCGCACCAGGTCGCACACAAACTTCGAACCAGCCGAACCCTAAAGGGACTTACAGCAGTCACCGAAGCGACCGCCAACCCAACCACGGGAATTTTTACCAGCTGATCAAGAGAATGACAGCGCACAGACCCGTGGAACCCAAATCTGATACCACTGTAATTCGCTGCTAGTGTTGATCACTCGCCGGAGCTAAGGAATTGCTCACCGAAAACAAGAACAAGGATCGTCGCCGACTCACGCCAACCTAGCCGTAACAGAATTTTGTTTTCACTTTTTCTTTCTTGCCCTTTACTCCTAGCGCAGGTTCGACAAACATATCCCTAGACCTCAGTTTGATGAATATGTTTTCATTTTACAAAAGTACGCTTTCAAACACAGCACACACATTACGTATTGACGCATTCACAGGATCACTTCCTGCCACACAACGATTTAATCAGTGCCGTCCGATGACACGGCGCTAGCTGTGACAGGCGGCTGCACGAAACGGAAAGCTCTAGCATAAGAGAAACATAGAGCCGGACTATTGCAACAAAAGTAGGCCATGGTACGGGCCTTGTGACTCGTGGCCCATGAGCAAACTGTATGCTCGTGAAGCCCAATGCCTCCCTCGATGTGGGCTCTTAAAGTAAAACTAGTTAGGCCGGAGATGTGTTCTGCTTAAGAAGAATATATTAGGCCCACGTTATAGAAAGCGACTGGCGGGTAGCCAGTCCGCTTTGGTTAGGTTGGTGGGCTGACATGAATGCTTCAACCATGGCATGTCCTCCATTTTTATAGCGTCACTTAAAAGAAATGAGAAATTGATAGTGAATTCCGTTTGACATAGCTTTAGATTTAGAATTTTTTTAGAGTTGATTTAATCTATCTCTAAGAAATTCTAGATGTGGAGCTATGGATGGATTGAGGATATCTTGTTGAGTAGTCTGGTTTTTATTATGGACTAAAAATAAAAGTTTAAACTATTTTATTATACTATACAAACCCCAGATCTAGCATAAATCTCGGAGTTGAAGCTGTACCAAATAGACCTTAAGAGTACGATTGGTACAGATTTTGCGTCCTGATTCTAGGTAGAATTTATAGAATCTATACCAAACGGTTAAAATGCCATTAGCTTCTCCAGTGAATCACTCCTAACTGATTCATCTCTTTGTGAAAGAAACCAAAATTAGCGAAATAATTGATTCTCTACTTTACGAACTACCTGTATATTTTCTAAAAAATTACCCACCTACCATCGGACCCAGGCTCGCGTCCCCTCCCCCTATGCCATAGCCATTCGCGTGCTCTCCTCTCCTATCCTCCCCATTGCCGCCCCCATCGTCACCCCTCCCATGATGTCTCCATCATCGTCCTCCCTCTGACGCCTCCTTCACCGACTCTGACACCCCATCACCACCCTCGCTGCCCCCATTGCCAACCCTCGTCATCGCCACAAAGCCCTAGCTCCGATGACCCGTCCGAGGATGCAGACCTCGCTGTCGTGGCTCTTACAGCGCCCGCTCGCATGTGGAGCTCCCTCTTCATCCGTCTCTGCTCTCTCTTGGACCCCCGCCTCCTCTCTAAAGGCTGATGCCGCCACCCTGCTACTCTCCCGCTCCCAATTAGAAGTAACAGGTGGTCATTGGGGAACTTGTACTAATGTGTTTGGATGTTGATCACTGGATACAGTATGTGCATCACTGCTTGGCTGCTTTTCTTGCCATGGTTTGTTTAATCAAATGTGTTTGTCAATACAAATGATGATGCCAAGTAGAGTAGATTCTTCTCAAGAGTATAATGTCAAATTTGTAGCTGTTGTGCTCTCCAAAAATCTGTTGTGCTACATTGGTCAAATATTCAAGCCCTCCTTATCTATTATTGGATAAATTAATTTGTATAACATGGCTACAATATCTCATACATGAATTCGAATTCTACCCTGCCTTTTCTATAGGTTTACTTTGAAGTTGATAAATGCGGAAAAGGATTTACAGAAAGTTCAGATAAATCGCTACATACACTATTCATTGTTCTGAATTTCACCTTCTCCACATTAGAGTTGTCATTTAGGAATGCTGGTGAGGTAAGCAATGTTAGTTTTTTTTTTCATGTTAGATACAATATACAATATAGTTTCTAGCAAATACATATATGAACAAGTCATTTTTATATATTTGAAATAACATACTACAATAATTCATGACATAAATCTTTCTCGCTAAAAGATGAAAAGGTTAGCGATAAACTAGCCGTTTCAGACCAACATACTCTCTTACAAGAATCAGAATTTAGTTATCAAGCCAAACGATTTTACAGCAGATTATGATTCATCACAGAATCACTTCTCTAGAGAATCAGAATCATAATCTGGAACCATACCAAACGCGCCCTAATTGTTTAGTTATTGAGAATCTAGAGAACCTGATGTTTTCTAGTTTTTAGATTTAAACCCATTTTTAGATTTTATAATTATTTAATCTTATAATCTTAAGCTAGAATCTAAAAACAGTACCCTGACAGTACTCCACACTCCAAAAGCCTTTAGAAGATCCCCGAAGAGTAAAGCTTTCAGCACAGCTCAAGCGACTAGGGCTCTGAAGCGTCCTCTGGAGCTTGGTTCATCGAAGGCTGAGCGAAGTGAGCTCTTGCCTTTAGAGTCTTACTTCAATACAGCCCCCGAAGGCCCAAAACTACCTCGAGGAGAGGACCGAAACCAGGGGCTCCCATCTTCTCCGATAAGACAGGCATTCAAGACAAATGGTCTCGAAGACTAGGGATGAAGACTTTATTGTACATGTAATAAGTGCTTTCATGTTCATACGGTGTATTACTGTTAGGGGCAGAGCCACGATTTCATCAAACCTAGGGCTCAACAATATAATTTACATTGAAACATCAAAATTTTCATAATTTTTAATTAAATTTTAAAAGGGATTAAGAAGACAAGCTTAGGGCTTAAGCCCTAATTATCCCAGGCTTGTTTCCGCCACTGATTACCGTATAACCCTATGTAACTTTATAAACAGTATCGATATAGTCGGTTGTAAGTAGAGGACTTCTTATTATTACCCTGTTAATCTTTGCCTATAAATACAGACCCCCTCACAAGGGGTATATACATCGAATACTTGATATTCTTACTAGAAAAAGAACAAATCACTGGACGTATAGTTGTTATCTGATTCGAAGGCTCGAACCATTATAAACGCTTCGAGTCATCTGCTCTTCGAAGCACACTAAAACTCTATTGTCAATTTCCACTGCTACAACAATATACTAGTCAGACAACCTTTCAAAGCTTTTAAAATTTCATTTAAAATAAAATAGACTTATTTTAGTAGGAGACTCTCTTTAGGTTTATCACTAAGTCATAATGCAACACTAGTTGAGTGTCCGTGTGTTGTAACGGAAAAAAATTTATAACATTAAAAGAACGTAGTAGTGTGTCCATGCTAATACTACGGTAAAAATCAAAAGACAATAAATATTTTAAACTTGAAGCGAATAATGAGATAAATTAAGATTCATGCTAAAAGAGGTCGGTAACGAGTTATTATACTATTAAATTCATAGCAAATATACTTAAAAAGAGTAGCATAACAAATAATATCATAACGCTTAAGACTATTATACTCTATAGGTCGATGGGTACATTATTATTTGTGCAATACACTGCTAGTATTGTCTTGCACTGATTTTTTTTCTCCCTTTCTTTTACTGTGAATGATTTTCTAACTTGCAAATTGCAAGCACGGCTGTTGTTCATTAGTGAATGCATCTGATCTGACTATTCTATAGACAGGCAGCGATGATGGCATTGCCTCGCATGATGATATTGCCTCGGACGAACTGCGGTTTGTGTGCAGAATACTACTCCACTAACTCTTGCTTATTGTGGACAAATTAAAACCGCAGAATGCATTAGGCAAGTCGCCCACATTTTTACATAACAAAGCACAGTGGATGCTGAAAAAACCGAGCGGATCTTATAGAACGTACAAGCTTAACTTACAAATTATGACACGGACAAAATGGCAACAATCATCAGCTAACGGCACATCTCTACCGATTCAGCAGCAGATACAAGACAGAAGAGCGTTGCCTCTGAGAAATAGCTCTATCAATGGTGCTTTTTTATTACGCTTGCTCTACCAGCAATCCAGCAGCGTCTGTGGATTCATACACGTGGGATTATGCATATGAAATGAAAACTGTGTAGCGTGCCCTCAGGTTCTCAACGGGATAGAAACAGCTTCTATACACACTGACAGACTTATATCTCGCCATTCGTCGATGATGATGCAGATTGGTCGAAAGAGTTTGCCACATGATGGTTGATGCCGGTTGGCAGTGGCTTGTTCGCTATCATGTCGGTCTCTTTGGCTTCGTCGATGTCCTTGGGACTTAGGAAGCTTGGCTGGTTGGTGGATGATAGCAGTCTCGCCTACATCCTGTCAGTGATCTTAACCTTGTTCCATGTACATGTAACCCTGTGCCGTCACAAGAAAAATTCACGTTATGTTAAACTCACGTTTAGTATGAGAATGCAGAACTTAGGTAAATGGTTATGTTGTCTTGGATGCTTCACTTTGCCATTCAGGCAGCCAAGTGAACAAACAACAGTCCTTGGAGAACCGGGAAAATCGTATGCATGTGCAACGAGCATTAAATTGTCGTATTTTCCATGTGAACAAATAAGATCATTTGAAGTTACTCACATAGAAAGGTATATAGGCATGTCTTCCGTTGACCATTCCAACAGTAAAGCTATAGCCGGCCATTGCACCATGAATAGCACTATGAGACAACAGTGTGCAGTAGACATTATATGATGCATTGCTTGGAATAGCTCGGATCATGTAGGTAGGATCTGCAAATAGTGATAGAATAATGTTTAACTTATTGCAAGAGATCAGTATGTTCTGTTACAAACTTGTCCTGTGAAGCAAGCATAGCTAATTACCTATATATTTGATAGTCATCTCCACCTTTTTGCTCTTGAAGTAATCCTAAAATTGAATAATAAAGAAAATGGGTAGAAAAAAATGATTCACACAAGGAGTACTAAAAGGAATAATCCTTGAAACTCATCATAGTTTTTAGTGACATATATGACAAGGAGAACAGATACAGAAGTAAACAAAAAATTGTTGGTGGGTACCTTTATCTTGTGAGTCAGCCAAAGACCAATATCAAGCAGCAGCTTATTTCCAGATGCATCTTGCTGCTCAGAAGTAGAAAAACTTTTGGCTATAAGATCCTGTTTTGGCTATAAGATCATGTCCTGCTCCCTCGGCAACAACAATATCCATGTGCTTGTTCCCTTTCAGCCTCTTTTCTATATATTCCACCTTCACCGTCCATATAAAATGGGGACTCTGGAATTAAGCAGCAGTCCTGCAGAAATTTGTGACAAATCCAAACAAATAAATAAGTAATTCTTTCCGTGGAAATGGATTTGTGGTGTAAAGAATCAGAAAAGCAAGAACTTCACCACCACTGTATGAAAAGAGGGAATCAAATATGCATGACTTAGACTGAACGGTTGCATCTACTTACCACATCTCGGCTTGCAAGAGTAGCATACATTGCAATGAACCCTGCAAGAGGAACATAATAATTTAAGGGCAACACACTGAAAAAGCTAAAAATCTTCTGCATGAGTGTAAGTGAAAAATAATATAATGTTGGTGTCAGGCAAAATGACAAGATGGTGGCTAGTTTATTCTGTAAATTTGACAAGTCTAACAGATGATTTCTAAAAAGACAACAATATAACAAAGATAGCACACAGAGATGGCAAGCATCTGTTTGGGAAAAAGTTCAAAACCTACCACTATAACGGCCCATCAATTTTACTAAGCCTATTCCATTCTCAGCACTGCAAGTTTCCACGTGAGCTAAATCAATGGCACGTTGGGCCTCTTCCACAGCCATATCAAAACCGAAGGACTTGTCGATAATCTATGAATCAAGAGAAAAGAACAATAAGTAATGAGACATATCCTCATATGAATTTGAGACATATCCTCATATGAATTTTCATTTGAACAGGATGCGTAAACAAGCTTCTGTACAACAAAATAGACATGCCATACAAAAAAATTACCGCTATATCATTATCTATTGTCTTGGGAACTCCAGCAACAGAAACTTTCAGGCCACGTTTTCAGATTTCCTGCAAGTAAATCGAAAGCAATGAAGTATAATAAAAATAATCTTTAATCAGATACACTATCTTCCTACCACTACAAGGTATTCATGTGGTGGATGCTTTCTTTAGATAAACATGTGCAAAGAAAAACAAACAGTACCTAATTACTACATATACTTCTATTATAGCAGTGTATTGATGAATAGGCTGCATTATCATGTTCTGATGAACAACACAAATATCATCTGTGCCACCATCGGTGTCAAAGGTAATTACCTTATAGATCTCATGCTCCCTTCTGTGTTCCATCGCCTCCAATAATATACACCTAGATAATGTATATAAGCCCATGAGCTAATGATCAACCAGAACAGCTATATACAAGGTGCAAACAACCATATTTACCTAATTAATTCCACGATCCTGAATGTTGTCAACAATCTTTTTTGTATCGTGACCACCTCGTGATGTTCCAAGAATTGTACCACCCCTCTTGTGGATGTCATCGACACTCTTTGGTGTCAGAGTAAGGTAATTATCAAGATAGAAACCCTTGTATCCATTATATATTGTGTAATATATGGTATTAAGAGGTAGAATATCTGGAAATATAATGAAAATTGAACACACCAACCATTCAAGTTTAATTTCCATGCCAATCCCTAGTCAGGATACATATTAATTATTCTAATATAATTATGTTAATTTTATCAGGATACATATTAATTATTCTAATATTACTATGTTAATTTTACATTTACATTTACTAAAACATCCAAAGCAGCTCATTTAATTTGCAGCTATTTAGTAGAATATAAGGTTTTAGTTTTTATGGAAATGGATAATCAGCAATACGAAATGCTTGACAAGCTGTGATAACAATCTAAAGAGCTTGATGTAAGGTGGCATGTCCTTTCTGAACCAAAGCAAAAATGCAAAAATACATATCTAGCATGTCTGGAAAATGCAAGAGTAGCATTTAACCACAGGACATATTACTCAATTCAATCAAACTTATTAGCATATTCGATATTAGTTCATCAGATAGCAACATAAAATTATTTGATCTATCTAAATCAAGGATTTCAGACCATTACAACAGAACAGACAATTGCACCAAATATAATTTAGATAAACGATTTATGGAGAGATCATACAAATCCCCATACACAAGCCATAACTCAGTGGCCTTCCTATGGAACAAACCTGAATTTTTTTTATCCTGTTTCTGCATTTTGATCAGCAAATGAACCATGGCAAGTAGTGCACTCCCCAAGTTTGTTTGCAGCGCCCTAAAATTATGCAAAATGTTATATCAGATGGAACAACAACAAACCATGATATGGGTTATAGAACACTGAAGCCATAACTCAGTGGCTTTCCTATGGAACAAACCTGAATTTTTTTGATCTTGTTTCTGTATTTTGAACCATAGGAAGTTTAATTCATCCCCAAAGCAACCACCTCGATACTACACACTAACCAATGAATGTGGAAAGTAGTATAATGAAGCCTGGTTGGACAGTGCCTTGGCCACTGACAGCACCTGTACAGGCCGGAGCACACGAAAAAGTCAGCCTCGTGAGTCGTAACTCATAAGAGAGACCAATTCCCAGTAATTATATTTGGTGTAATATAGAGTAGGGTAGATATATCTCTTAGCAATAAATGGAATGGTTACAGGTGAACTGTAGAAATAAATTTCACCTATTAAGGGCAAAGAACACACCACAACTACAATGATTCAAGGCAAAGCTCCAGTATAGCTAACAAATAATAAAGCATTTCACATCATGTCCAAGAAACATTGTGTAATCAGACTAGTAGAAAACCAAATACAGATCACCCCAAAATTTGGAACTTGTGCAGTGACCAACATATGCTAAAGGTCAACTGACAAAAATAACTTGATTTTTCCACAGTGACTATTTATTACCAAGAGTCTAGATACCGGTCAAAACAACAAGTGAAATGAAACTCAAACAAGCCCCATATTTGTCCACAAATAAGTTCCTAAGCAAACAATACTATCGAATAAGGATTGGTATATAAGGAAAGTTTACAAGAAACAACCTAAATCCAACTATGCATTCATTGGAGATTCTCCAACGCAATAGACATGTGAAGTGAAATTCAGCATTTCAGCAAAAACACACCAACCAACATTTTTTTGCAGCAATCTGCAGGAATAACTTCTCATTCAGAGCAAACAAGGCATGGATTTATATCAGAAATGGTGTATTGGTGCTCAATTAGAAGCATTCCATAAGAAATTTTCAGTGCTTGTATCAATCTCCAGTCTTACGATGTAAAATGCTAATGGCTGCAATCATGTACTCTACATATAATCAATTAAAGAACATATAATCATATTTGGTGCGTAAGTGCAACAAACTTAGCAGCAAGTGCGACAAAAAGGCATGAATCGGCCTGAAAATTGGTTCCCAGTCGTGACTAACTTTGCATGTCAGATAAAAGAGGTGGTGATGAGATAAAAAAAGCTTCAGGCCTTGAACCAAGCTGCAGGGATGAAGTAGGGGACCTAGTGAAGGATAGGGAACTCGACGCGGGTGAGGTCGCCCAGCGAGGCGACCGGCTCCGCATCCCGCAACGGTGCCACCATACGGGCCGTGGAGCGGGCCTGCCACGAGGAGAGCTTGACGAGGCCGCCGCTTGCAGCCCTAGGGTTACGTTTCCTGAGGGAGGAAGGGAAGTAGCAGAGCGAGGCCGCCACGGTCGCCATGCGCAACGTCGCGGCTTCTGGAAGAGGAATGGTAGATCGTCTCCCCAGCGGGCGGCGATGGCGGGGCCGAGCGCGTCGGGGTTACGGGCAATCCAGTCGACGAGGAGGGAGGAGGGCGCGGAGGGGTGCGTGTGGTGGAAACCTAGTGCTTGCTAGCGTGTGGTGGAAACCTAGTGCTTGCTAGCGTTTTGCGGAGGGAAGCAGTCAAAATTAGAGGAGATGAGATTATATTAGAGGGAAAGGCTAAGATTTAATATAAATAAATGAAAGATTAAGATTAAATAGATAAATGTCTATGTGGACATTTAACTTCATTAATTATATAGTAACTAGTAATGTGCGCATACTAACGCTACAATAAAATCAAAAGATAATAAATATCTTAAACATAAAGTGAATAATGAGATAAATAAATATTCACGCCAAAAGATCAATGAAATGTGCTTTGAGGTTTGTTACATTTGTGGTTGGCTTTTGCTTTTAGAAGTCTTAGCTTTCTTATCCTTTGAAGCAAATTTGTTTTCTTTCATCTCAAAGATGTATCTAGAGTGAGGATTGCATAAGAAATAAGTTCAAATACTTGTAGTAAAATAGAAGGGATAAATCTTTTGATCGAGTTCTTGGTCGATCTTTTTCTCTTTTACCGCCTCCCAGGGTAGAACGTGCGAACATGTGGATAGAAACCATTCCCTGATTGTAGTATATTACACACGCAATGAAAGATTATACCATTCACTATCAGCATAATACGAAAAAAGAACGTAAGCAGCTAGGATTCACTGACCACAAGTACCACGCAAAAAAAATTCAACTATACTCTGCTGGATGACCGAACAAATTCATAGTTGCAAACTTAATAAAGGGACACATGCATTCACCCACCCTTACAAACCATAATACATACTTAAAGATCTCTTGACAGTTTCGGCAACCAGAAAGACAAGCCCCAGCAACATATGAACAAATAAATAATAAAACAAGCACCAGACCACACACCAGTACTTCATATCCAGAGATAAAAAGGTTTGAATCTAAAGTCAGTTTGGTTGTTCTAGATTTCTTGGGCTATGCCAACATCCATTGACATTTCACTCTCCCCCTACAAGTATAAG